>CABFOW010003224.1:20824-44071 GCA_902141385.1 Timema californicum
GGGGGGTAGTGAAGAACACAACAAATACTGTACTGTGCCTTTGGAATGTCAAGGTCAGGCAGTTTGAAGTGGTGTTCAAACTTGAGCAGTTACTAGTAACTCATGACTAATAATGGTTACTGCTAGAAAAAAAAGTTTGATTTTATCTAAGGGGCAGGGGAGGAGGGGGAGAGAGGGCTTAGTGTAGAGATTGAGAATAGAAAGGTCAGCAAGTGAGGCAGACATCCCCACTGCAAGGTCATCTACAAGGTAAACTAAGGCAAACAAGATAGACCAGAGGTGGGGAGGGGAGTAATTGAGGGGTGGTTAAAATAGAACTATCAGTAGTTCAAATAATATCAGGGGTCTCAAAATGCTTAATCCAACATTTCACTCAATGTAAAAAGGTTGAATATTTTCCCAGTATCTAATTCAAAATTCCAGTATTGGTAGACACCCTGTATATAGCACAACAACATACATCAACATGGCAACAATCCCTATGCCAGCACAAAGAGGATTTCGGGGAGGTTATTAAAGAGAGTACAGATTAAAAACTGACCTTGTTGGTGGATAACATGTGGGAATAGTGGTGAAATATATATAAAATAAATACATTGCTCTCATACCAGTCAAACCAAACCTTAAAACAGCCAATATACATACAACACAGCAAGGTTAAACCTTATTTGTGAATTTGCCAGTTCATGAATTGGACAAATTTCTGACCATTCTGTAAACTGGCCTCTCCAAACCATTTCATGAAATGGGTAAATAATAGTCTAGTCCAAGAACTGGATAGCTTGTGCTATCCAGTTCTTGAGATGGGCAGCTACAATCATTATCAAATTAATAAACTAGCCGAGTTTTAGTCCAGTTTGTGTAATGGTCAAGAGAAGCCAGTTTTTGATGCATCTCCTTGAGTCTATTGAGCACATTTAAAAAGCAAACGAAAACAGACCAATTGTATTAAAAATGATCTTTTATGACTAACAATTGCTTTGCCAACATTTTCCTCAAACAAAAAAACTCCAGATGGACGAAGTAATGAAAATGAGCCAGAATAAAAATCAGATTTTTGGCTACACGACTGGCGTTCAGTAAATTACCATACTCAAAAATCCAAGAAAAATCTTTCTGGTGGTAATATTATTTACAAGTCCGTCATGGAATCAATATTTAACTATAATAATTGCCTAATATTAATTAAGTTATCTCTAAGGCTGAGTGGTATAGAGCAAGTGTCCTCATTTAAATGAATCTCAGTTGAGATTATTCATTTGAATTGATAAAAATGTATTTATAAATATAATAACTTAAATTAAGTGGAAAGATTATAAATCACTTGTTTAAAATAATCCTTTTAGACTCCTAACTGTCCTGTTGATATTTTCGTTAAACAGATCTCCGGCTGGATGAAAAGATTAAAATTAGTCTGTGTAAAAATTGGTTTAGTTGGTACAAACTGGTGTCCAAATTTGTGTGAAGGAAGAGTGGAAAACCATTTAGGAAAGAGCTACCCTCGGCCAAGATTCAAACCCAGACCTTCCCATCATCCGCAGTCTAGTCCATTACAAGATTGATGTCTTGGATGGACCCTGTGAGTTTCACTCTATCAATTCAGTTTGAACAGGTGTGAAAATTACCCTAGAGTTAGTGTGTTCACATCACCATTACAAAACTTTGGAAATGACTCCTCACCTCTTGTTTAGGAAGATGACAGTCTCCTCATATACCCTACCCATTCTTCCCTCATTAGTATCAAGTGTAAAATGCTTTTAAAGTGGCAATAAAGTGCTTTTATTTTGAGACAGAAATAATAAAATGTGTAGTATTAGTGTGCTCATCAAAATGAGTATAAGTAAAAATAATATCAATTTATATGAATTACAGCTTTAGTTAATATATGTGAGTAATAGGGGTGTACAAAGCTTTGAACCTTTGATTTGGCTTTGAAATAAATATCAGCTTTGACTTCAATTCTAATAATATTTCGGCTTCGACAACTACAAAGCTTCACCAATAAAAAATATTCACATTAACAGCTCAATTACTCAATTTATGAATAAGTATTGCTATTCTTAGCTATTATGTACAGTATAAATCAATATTCATGTGAGAAACTCAGAAGAAATTGAATTCTAAGTTGTATCTTTATTTATCTTAATAAAAGGAAATATTACAAACAACTGTGCAATAAAAATCTTTTCCAAGTAGTAGTTTTAGTTGATAAAGTTATATAAATAATCACAATATAAAATCTATTAAAGCATAAAACTATCTTTAAAAATATTCAAACTTCTATTCTGCTTCAGGAATATTTCATCTATTTGATTCGAGCTATCTTCAAATTGAAAAAGGGGACTTTGCACGCCCATAGCTATTTTCATATATATAATTTTGTACTGTAGGATTAATTGTTTAGATAGAACACTAAAAAACACACACACATTTTTAAGGACAAACTTTCAGTGTAACAGACAGCTTCATCAGGTTGAGTAGATTGATGCTCTCGGTTGAATTGCAGTCTATTCTCTTGACCTGATGAAGCTGTCCGTGACAGTGAAAGTTTGTCCTTAAGAATGTGTTTGCGTGTTTTTTAGTGTTCTATCTAAACAATTTCTACTCCAAGGTACTAAGGTAGATAATCCAAACAGTGATCAAGGATGTTGTAATTTATTTATTTGCCTCAGGCAGACTGCTGGATCTAGAGTTAGGTTTCTTGAATAAGTCTGAATTGAAATTATAAAATACACTGGTTGGTTAGAACACAAATAATAACTAGTCAGAGCACAACAGGTACATTTGCATCATTTATAAAATAATTCGAGACCTGCAAGAATTTTAGTGAATTAGATAATACAGAGCAGAACTGTATATAATTTTTACTGTACATGGATTTATAATGCTAAGATTACCATTTGATACTTAATTAAAACAACTTATACTTTATAGCTAATGCAACTTCTAGGGTGTGTGAATATTCGAGAATTAGAGTTATGAGTCAAGCTTTAGTACTTGTTCAAACTCAATTTAATTTTTTTTCCAAAACTTGAAAAACTAGGAGAATTCAGGATTTTCAATTTTGTATAAAAAATCTAGTTTAATTAAATTGATTAAATCTTAAAATAGTATTTTAGTGCAGACAGAGTCTCTAGATATTTTTTATTGTTGGATTAATTCTTTTTTTTTACAAGAATATTAAAATGTAACTAAAAATTCAAATATGTGTGACCATAATAACCCTTTCTTAAAATAATCACTATTCTTAAAAATTGATTTATTGTGTTTATGGTCTACAGAAATTGTGGTAAAATATTGCTATATATTACTCAAAATCAAATAAAACTATGTTAGGGCTGTACTAAACTTTTGACTTAGCTTCAAAACAAATTTCAGCTTGGACCTCACTTCAAAAAGAATCCTGGCGTCATAAATTACGAGCCTTCACCAATAAAAATATGAATATCTAGCACTCAATTTATGGTCAATAAATCCAGTTGTGGGTTGTTAAATTACAACTTATATTCCTGTTAAAGAATGTGAAGTAATTGAATTGTAAGTTGTGATAGTAACTTAATTTGACAGAATAAAACAAAATATTACAAATGATTGTGCAAAAAAACAATTCCAC
Source organism: Timema californicum (assembly GCA_902141385.1). Taxonomy (NCBI): domain Eukaryota; kingdom Metazoa; phylum Arthropoda; class Insecta; order Phasmatodea; family Timematidae; genus Timema; species Timema californicum. The sequence continues at coordinate 24,438 of CABFOW010003224.1, forward strand.
ATAAATTTAGTCTATAAAGCTATATATAAATAACCAAAATATATTTTTTTAATCATAAAAGAAGTAACAAAAAATATTCAAATTTTGATTTGGCTTCGAGAACATTTAATAAATTATATTAGAAAATGCTTCGAACTAAAAAAGTGGACTTCCCACACCCTTAGCAACCTTAATCAAGATCAATGTTATACATATTATATAAACAAACCACAATATTCTATGAAAACACAAAAGCAACATGCTTTATAAATATAATTATTAATTAGATAACAAAGTAGATGAACTATAACTACCAAATATTTCCTATTTATTAGGGGTGTGGAATCTTTGACTTGGCTTCAAAACAATCATCAGCTTCAAGTTTGTTTCGAACCAAATTTAGACTTCGAAGTTTTGATAATAACTTGATTTATCATAGTAACATGAAATATTACACACAATTGTGCAAGAAAACATTTCACAAGTAATTTTAGTGCATAAAGTAATAAAAATAGCTACAATATAATATTTTTGCAAGCATAAAATAACTAAAAGAAAATATTAAAACTTCGAGAATATTTTATATATTCGATTAAAGTTTGCTTCAAATTGAAAAAGTGGACTTGGCACACTCCTACAATGATGATATGAAGTTAAAGTTCAGGATTCTCAGATTTTGTGAAATACTTTACATGATTACAATTTGTCAACACATTGATACTTATTACAATAATACATTATTAGAATTCATTGATACACTAGTTTAAAAATAAAATGTTAGTAATATCAGTTTTAATAAATACAAACTTGTGCATTGAAAAAGTTATGTAAGAGTGGGATATGAACAAATATGAGAGTCAAATGAAGAGAGGCACACAGTTCTCACCTTACACCGGACAAAGAAGTAATAGTTGCATCTTACAGATCACCCTAACACTTGAATTAAGTTTTATTTAGTTAGTTTGTACAACAAAACCTAAGTAGGGCTGGGCCGATAAGCCTTTTTGCAGATATTGCCTATGCCGATATTTTGTTAACGATATTGCCGGTAACCAATGCCAATTTTTTGGGCAATAGTTTAGTTCATTCACCCAAAGGAAAAAATAGGTATATAAAATATAGCTCAAATCCAAAACGAAAATTTAATTACTTAAATAGAAAACAAAATTATATGTGTATGCCTTGGCCCCCTACTGAAAGATGTGGGTATTATTTCATATTAGGTTGGTATACAACTTGTATTCATTAGAACTATGTTATTTATAACCATAATATGATGTATTTCTAATTCTTCATAAATCCACAGCAAATAAAATCATACTGGCCCTTCTAATATTGTTTTGATATTGTTTAATTTTGTTACTTGAAGAAATATTTTTCTCTAATATATTTATCAAGTATTTCATAATTTGTATGAAATAAAGTGCATTGAGCAAAAACAATTTGTAACAAATAAAATGATAGAATATTAGGTATGCAATATGGTAAAGCACTAAAAGTAAAAACACACATATTTATACACAATTCAATATTTCGATGCAATTATAGCTCTACCATTTTCCTAATATTCTATCATTTTGTTTAAAATGTTGATTTTGTTGTTTATTATAAAATAACTAACGCAGAGTTAAAGAATTTGTGTTTACATGCAAGAAGAGACTGTAATTAAATATTTTTGTTTGAACTATGAATTATATTTTCATGACTTGAGAATTTAAAATATATCTATAGATTTTGAATGATAGGCGTAAAATATCTGCATGATAAAAAAAACTTACTATCCTTGGCCGATTGTGCCAATATCGGGCGATAAATCTGATAGGTTATCAGCATCGGCCCAGCCATAAATCAAAGAAAACAAAGTTGAAAACAAGGGAATTAATAAAGAATGAAATGAGACATTGACATATGCCATAGTTTAACATAAAAAACGGAATCCTAGATTAAAGAAATAGGCAGTCATCACCAATTTTCTTCAAGAGACAAACATTAGCTCTTTGTTCGGTGGCAGAAGAGTAAAATGTGAAACGAGTTTATATTTTGAGTTTATATTATGTTTTTACCTTTAACTTGTTCATAAACCTTTTTCCAATACCTTTTCATGAATACAATTACTTTCCTTAAAACAAAAACAAGATTAAATATAAAACATAAGTTATGGTAAGCAAAGCGACACTCAATATTAAAGATCATATGACAATTAAAAAGTCATTTAAATATAGTTTTGAAAAAAAAAACTTTCAGTTCAAATTTTACTGGCAAGTTAAAACGTAAAAACAAAAACTTATCTAAAAATAAATTTGTCAAATCGCCAAAAGAGCCTTTGAGAAAATATAAAATGTAGTACAGTAAAGATAAATAAAAGGTTTTTTTGCTTTACACATGTCAAATAAGGTCCTTCTTAACAATGACCAGACTTATATAATCACAAATCTATGAATACACCTAAAAATATATGTATATATTACATTGTAATTATATATGAAAATACATAAAGGCACTTTAATGTATATGTAACATTACTATTAATAAAATAATTATACTGAGTAAAAGACACATAACGGCAAGTTAGTTCTAATGTTGGCAATACTTTGTGTCCCTTTGACACAAAAAATTATCCTAAAAGGTTTTTAAGAGTGACCACGAATAAGAAAAATAACTTATTTACTTGGTAAACCAAGTGTAAGAAAATGTACTAATGCATGCTACATCAAGCAATTCCTTGTGCAAAAAAATATATATGTTGATATAAGAGACATTTTCTGAGTGAATTGGTTAAACCGAGGGTTACAATATTATAAAGTGAGAGGCAAGAGCCGAAGGCTAATATAATATAGGCCTTTTAAGTTGGCAATATTGTGCACATTCTGTAAAATCAGATATGAAGTAACAAATATTTTTAAAATAAAACATATTTGGAATGGAGCACCAGACTAAACCGTGGTTAAAATTAAGAGTGATAGACAGCACACTCAAATTAGTGATATTGGAGTACAAATTGTTTATAGGATACTAAAAAACACATCCAGCCAGTCTACCAAGGAGGCCTACTCTTTAGGCCTAAAGAAGCTGTCTGTGAAAGTGAAAGCTTGTGCTTAAAAATGTATTAATGTGTTTATTAGTGTTTTATCTCAACAATTAATTTTCTTGTATCACTATAATTGTGCTGGCTATCCCTCCTAATTTTAACCATAAAATAAAACATTGTATGATTATATTTTAAAACGAAACCGTACAGTATTGTATTTAATTGAATAAACTTTTAGTCTGACTTGTAGATTAAAAGGCTCCATTCTTAGTTTTATTAAATCCAGTAGTTTAGAACCATTTTGTTCTCTTTTATATCCCATTTAATGTTGTTATGAGTTACTCAATTTATTCACAATTCCTTGTCGATATTCAGTAAAACTAATAGTGGTTTTATTTCGAAGATGTTATTAAATATCATGAGAAGAAAGCGCTAGTGGCAGTGACGTATCACAATGTGACATTATCGCTTCATTTTGTCGAGAATGGGCAGGACCATGTCAAACTTGGGCCTTTTGCCAGAATCTTCATTCATGCAGATCTTCACGAGCTTGGCAAGATGGGGAGAGATCCCGGGAGGGATGCTAATGCGCAGACCTTCAAGAGCGACCTGAAAGAAACAGACAACCAATCAGTGCTACTTTTGGATAAGATTTACTATTTACCCTTACCTTTACCCTTTATATGTTTTCCATCCACCTTTCTTGTACCGTCTTTCAAATACTGTATGTATAACGATATACCTCAAAACTCAAAAAGAGGTTTTCTTCACAGAGATGTATTTACTCTGAACAGTAGCAGTAATTATTTAAAGGTTTAAATTATAGCCTTATCTTATAAGCTGCACCAAAGTGGTAAATGAAGTGTAAATTATAACTGAATAGCCAAACCGTGTAAAAAAACATATAAATAATAGCTTCGATACCATTTGCATTATTTAAATCTCTTAATTACTATAAAACTACTCCAAATGATTTATAAAAGCCTTTAATATTTATAAATATTCTCGGCTTTCAGGGCTTAGGAGGCTGTGCAACCACAAACCATGTAGGTGACAGCAGAAGGTATCTTTGTTGTAAACATTGGCTGGAGGTCACTAATGTCAACCTATTCAGAAATAATTATTGTTTGCTTAGTAATATAATATTATCAATGCAAAGTTTTATCAAAGGATTCTAATAATACTTTCAGACAATGTTTACAATAAATAACCTTCTGCTATCGGTCACTTACCTACACTCCTACCGTAGATAAGACTACTTCAGGGTTGCTAATCTTTAAGATTATAAACTCATATATAAATACATATATTTAGCATCGCATCTTACTACTCGTTTGGGTTATACGCTGAAGTACTAATTACTCTAATGGGTTAGGGATTGGGAAGGTTGGATTTAGAGGAAGCGAACCTGCATCTACGTGGCAGGACATTGGAAAACCATTTAGCAAAAACCACCTCCAGTTCACCTGACCAAGATTCTAACCTCGATCTTCTGTCCTCAGCAGCTTAGTTCAACATAAAACTAGCACGTTAGCTAACTACGGCACCATGGCATGTGTGTGTATATACGGATAAACACAAAGAATATGAAACTTTTCAATAGCTTTAGGTCAAATCTACTTATGATCTATTTATTATAACATTCATACACTCAGTTAAGTGTTACATTACTAGTCTGGGGCCTGGTTGTTAATTTTGTAATTTAATTGTATTGGTTCTGAACTACCGATTAGCAGTATTAAGCTCTAAAACATATTTCAATTATTATTATTATTTATTTTTGTCTAGAATTCGAGTCTTGAATCCTTGGATCTTGAATATTCTTAAGGATATGATGGTCCCATACCTACTTTTCTCAGAAAAGCTATATCTATATTAGATCCAAGTGTGAGTGTTTAGGACCCCCTCGTCACCACTCTTAAATGCTAGAATGCAGGCGTTATGAACCAACCTTCATGCCACATTCCATGGGTGAAAGGTCAGCAAAAGGCACCTCTCTAGTGGCAAGTTCCCACAGCAAGACGGCAAAACTCCACATGTCGCACGCTTCCCAATTCCTTTCACTTTGTTTCTTCTGCAAAGCTACACAAAATATAAATTCACCAAATTAGGAATATGTTTAACAATGAGAAGCCCCAATTTCTAAATGATTATACAGTAATGGAAACTTGATAAAAATAAGGAAATATAAACTAATCAAGAGAAATCTAAGCAAAGAAAGAGAAAATAATATGGGAACAATCCATAGCACAAATGGGACATCTTCTTCCTATTTCGGGCGCATTGCCTCTATCAAATAAATGGTACGGTGCACCGCACAGATTTTATCTTTTATCTTAAAATAGAGACATTTACTAAAAACATGTGTGATTTGTGAAACAAATTAATTAATTAATATACATTGTTGCAGAAATACTCCAGCAAAGCGCAACAACGAAATAATACACAATGTAACAGAAACGATGAGAAAAAAGGAATATTTCTGTTAACCAAAGAGCACAACAATCAATTTAACAATTTAAAAGATCTTAATATTTTTTATATATTAGTTTAGAGTTCAGAAAATAAGGATTTTATTTCAAATAAAAGCTTTAATTTTTTAGTACTACAACTTTACAATGTTAGGCTATTTCTTATCTCAAATATATGTGGAGATATGATCAAAATTGAAAATGTACATTTGTATGGTCAAATGAGAATTGATATTTTATTTATAATGTTAAATAGTTTCTGGATACAAAATGTAATCAAAATCGTTGGAGTGAATTTAGAGAAAATTGATTTTTTTTCCCCTTCCGTAAACTACCATTAATTTTAGAGTTAGACATCTAATTGCATAAAACCCTTGTGGGAACCTTATAAAAACCCTAGATACCAACTATCAGCCCAACCTGTAAAAATAGTTTCAAGGTTCTAGCCCAACATACAGACGGCATTGCGAAAACCACTCTAATGGTTTTAGGGGTCATGAAATGACTTTCATCAAAATCCCAAGTTTGATTTTTTTTGATGTTCACAATACTTCCCTCTCCAAGGGGTCAATAGAAAGTGAAAGAGGGTGAAAGAGAAAAAACCCTAACCCCATTTTTGATTAATTAGCTTCATTAGTTTACTTTTCTAATTTTTTTTAACTAAGAATTTGTCAGATCTAATTAGGACATGTCATGATTCTGGTTCATAAATTTTAACCTCAATTATTTGATTCTCAACTTCACTTACATTCCATACAACCAACACATACTTTAATAATATTATATATATATATATATGTACAACTTAACTCGGTCGGTAGTGTGCCTGTCAACTATGCTAAAGGTCCTGGTTTCAATTCCTGACATGGCCGAAAAATGTACCATTGATGAAAATATGGGTTTACCCTTTCACAGTGATGAATAAAAGGCCGGGGCCTGGATGTTGTGTCTTTCCTAGTCTTAAGTTAGATTATAAGGAATATGAAGCTACGACAGGCCTAGCAAGGTGGCGGTGGAAAATGTGTGACTTGAACAAAAAACTGCCCCAGACTATAGACAGAAAACCGTAAAGAATGTAAAAAAAAGTATGTACACAATTCGAAGCAGACTTTACTCAGAAACATTAAATATTCAAGATAGCTATGCTACGTGCACGCCAGGGAATGGGTTAAGTAATTATTTATTTCTTTAATGTCTAAATCTTTTAGAAACTAGCAGAGGTATATCCTAATATGTTTGTGATTTGTTGCGTTTCCAAGCTCTTGAGTACTTCAAATATTGATATCTTGGTGGTAGAGCTTTGGCTCACAGCGTCAAAGGTACTCAATTCATTTCCCCAGGTCCAAATCACCGTCATCAACATCAAATGTTTCCAGCCTGTGGCCAGATCCGTTTAGTAAAATGCCTACGTTTTCCTGTATCCTTCCACCATTCTTCTCCTCTCACTTGCACACTTTTTGTTACCTGTTCCTCCTATCTCTTTCTTGGTCTCTCTTGAGGTTTTTATCCTACTTACTTCAAATACACCATTCTCGTTAGTATTCTCCCTGCAAATATCAATTTCAATATATTGTGTCAAGTGGTAGAAGTATTAAGTGTAAGCCAGTACAAAACCAACCATTACATACCCTCTGGTGACATCCATGCTGGATAGTAGACACGACCTTTCTCTTGAAAAGAGAACTTGGCATCTGCCATATTGATTCGAGCCGTGAGATCTTCGTCAATCTAAATAATAACAAGGATTTAAATTTTAAATAGGAGTATGCAGGTAGCACTTCTTTTTTTAAAATCAAAGAGTAAAATTTTTAGCAAAGAATTCTGATTAATATTAATAATTGAATGGTGTTTTATTTTTTTTAAAAGTATAGTGAAATTAATTCGTATAATAATTTTGAAAGAGATGTAAACTACAGCTGATATTTAAAAAATACATGTAAAACATATCTCATAATCTTGTAAAATGCCCCACAATTCGAAGCAGACTTTACTCAGAAACATTAAATATTCAAGATAGCTATGCTACGTGCACGCCAGGGAATGGGTTAAGTAATTATTTATTTCTTTAATGTCTAAATCTTTTAGAAACTAGCAGAGGTATATCCTAATATGTTTGTGATTTGTTGCGTTTCCAAGCTCTTGAGTACTTCAAATATTGATATCTTGGTGGTAGAGCTTTGGCTCACAGCGTCAAAGGTACTCAATTCATTTCCCCAGGTCCAAATCACCGTCATCAACATCAAATGTTTCCAGCCTGTGGCCAGATCCGTTTAGTAAAATGCCTACGTTTTCCTGTATCCTTCCACCATTCTTCTCCTCTCACTTGCACACTTTTTGTTACCTGTTCCTCCTATCTCTTTCTTGGTCTCTCTTGAGGTTTTTATCCTACTTACTTCAAATACACCATTCTCGTTAGTATTCTCCCTGCAAATATCAATTTCAATATATTGTGTCAAGTGGTAGAAGTATTAAGTGTAAGCCAGTACAAAACCAACCATTACATACCCTCTGGTGACATCCATGCTGGATAGTAGACACGACCTTTCTCTTGAAAAGAGAACTTGGCATCTGCCATATTGATTCGAGCCGTGAGATCTTCGTCAATCTAAATAATAACAAGGATTTAAATTTTAAATAGGAGTATGCAGGTAGCACTTCTTTTTTTAAAATCAAAGAGTAAAATTTTTAGCAAAGAATTCTGATTAATATTAATAATTGAATGGTGTTTTATTTTTTTTAAAAGTATAGTGAAATTAATTCGTATAATAATTTTGAAAGAGATGTAAACTACAGCTGATATTTAAAAAATACATGTAAAACATATCTCATAATCTTGTAAAATGCCCCGGTTAAATTCTTGTACCCAGGTGTCATTTTTCATCTATAATTTAATTTAATTGAAAGAAATAATTCAAGGTTTGTTGTTTACATACCATGACATGTCGGCTGTTGAGATGGTACTGCGGGATAATACGCTCCAAGCTGTGGAGGAAAGCCATGCCTCGAGCAACATCGAGAGCAAAGCGCAGAGCCTGTGCGGTGTCCACCACAACACCCGTGCCTTCGTGCAACAAAGTGTACAGGGATCCCCAAGGCATGTGTTGGTTGATCACCACCAGATTAGGGGGGGAGTTACAGCAACCAACCACCGGCAGCACATTGGGATGGGAAAATATTCTATGACACAAAAACAATTTTATTCCATCAATTCTTGTATTAATTGCTCCCTAGATTGGCCCAATTTACTATAGGCATTATAAGTGTGTGTATATAATAAATATTTTTTTTTGTTGAATATTAAATGGAATATTACAATTAAACCGTAATATTAAAAAGAATATTAAACTGTAATCACGACCACTCTTAAGCATTACACTTAAGGGGTTAAAAATAATAATCCTAGTCTAGCTCTAACAGTGTCATGACTACTCAAGACTACTGGGTGTTCCGTTATCAAAAAACAACTCACCTTACTAACCATGTCAAATGATCACATGTGAAAACGATAGTCACAAAATACCCAACACTTTCTCATAACTTAAGAGGGGTGGTAATGTATAATGCAGAAATAAAAATATAAATACAAATAAACAATAATGTGAGGTTATTATTCCAAGTTAATTAAAACCTTCACCAAAATCCCTACCTATAGCATGTATTCCTAAGTACAACACTCAAATTTTATTGAAAAAAAAAAGTATTAGTTAAGGAAAATAATTATATGGTATGAATATTAAATTCATACAAATTTAAATTTATATGTTTGAATTAATTGGTTAATTTGCTTGAAAAGTAAGGTCTATAAAAGACCAATTTTTTTTATCAAGAATACTTTTTAGTCAATATTTTTATATTGTTGTGTATTTAAATTTTTATGATATAGATATTATGGTTTAATGAATTTGATAGTATAATATCTTTAAGTGTTCTAAAATATTTCTCCTCTAATAAAGTCTGCCAAACAGTTTCATAAGCCTTTTTTTAGACGTTCTAGAGCCTCAGCCCAACACTGTACTGACGATTGGGTGGGCTTCTCCTCCCAGTCCTCCGGGAATATCTCCCACTGGAGATTAATCGGTTGTAATGACTCATACCCAAGTAGCTCAATAAGGAAAACCTCTTTTCACTTTATGAGGCAATTGTATTATATTCGGAAGAAGGTATAGGAAAGGTGGATAGAAACATATAAAAGGGGGACAAACACAATATGGCCTTTACAATGAAAAGAAGAACACAGTTCACACTTTACACTGCTGCCAATGAACAAAGAGGTAATGGTTGCCTCTTAAAAAAAATTGATCGTCACCGCCCAATCCCCCGACCTAGGTTTCATTCTATCGGAACTCATCAGGGAGGAGTGTGAAACGCGCAACGCAACTTCCTAAAAGAGAAAACCAAAAAACACAAAAGAGGAAAAAAGGGAAAATGGTAAAGAATAATAGATGAATGAAACCTAGGCTGGGGGATTGGGCGGTGACGATCAATTTTCTTTAAGAGACATCCATTACCTCTTTGTCCATTGGCAGCAGTGTAAAGTGTGAACTGTATTCTTCTTTTCATTGTAAAGGCCATATTGTGTTCGTCCCCCTATTATATGTTTCTATCCACCTTTCCTATAACTTCTTCCAAATATCATACCCAAGTAAGAGTTCGAATGGGGTTCTTCCATGGCCCGTATGTTCAGCTGTGTTAAATGTGAGTTGAAGCCACGTCAGGTTCACATCCCACCTCCTATAATTCACATGATGATATCCAATAAGCGCGTTTTTCAGGTTCTGGTAGAACCTCTCCACTTGTGATGGATTGAGGTAGTAAGGGGAAGTAGTAATATGTCGAATGCCCCTCGCAAAGCACATATCCTTAAATGCCCCTGACCGTAACTGACTCCCTTTGTCAAATACTATAATGCAAAATAAGTCCAAAATTTTGGAAGATGTTCTCATCCAGTAGTTTCACTGCCACCTCTGCCGTCGCTCCTCTAGCGAGCATCATCCAAACATACTTAGTGATTCTGTCTATTTCTGTCAAAATATGTGTATATCCTACTTTTGACCAGGGTAGTGGTCCAAAGAAATTGATACACAATCTTTGCATTGGAAAGATCATGATTTTAGAAAATGACGAATCATACCTTGTCATTTGGGCTGGCTTAGCACAGGTACATGTCCCTCAACTCCTTACGTGTTCTCTTATATCCTGGTGCATATGTTCCCAATAGAACATTTTTCTTACTTTCACAAATGCTTTCACTATCCCTAAATGTCCTCCCAGTGGACATTTGTGGTAATACTTTATTACGATGTCAGTATGTATCTTCGGGACAGCAACCTTCAAACCCATCTTCTCTGAGGGTCTAGTCAAAAGAAGTTATCCCTGTATTTTGAATTTGGCCACCGGTTTTCCCTCAGAAAGATACTTACAAACCTTTCCCAGAATAGGATCATTTTTCTAAGCTAACCTAATGGACAAAAAGATCTCCAGCATTTTTCCCAATATCCCAAGTGAAACTGGGTCCGGTGTTTCCTCTCTAATGGCGCCAATCTCATCTTCTTAAAATCAAACATCCGAGACAGGCCAACCGCAACACAATTATTCTTTCCTGGAATATGGACTACTTCAAACCGCAGGGATGCCAACCTTGCTATTCTTTCCTGGAATATGGACTACTTCAAACCGCAGGGATGCCAACCTTGCTATTCATTTCCCGATCTTCCCTGTCTGTCTGGAGTGATTCAGTAGCCAGAAAAGTGCTTGATTGTCGCAATGCAGGTAAAATTGGTTATGCTCCAGATACGCTCGGAATTTGTCAATCCCGAACACCATGGCCAGAGCTTCAAGTTCGTACATAGGGTAATTATTCTCGTGACTGTGTAGTATCCTACTAGCATAAGCTACCGGCCGCATACCCCCCACTTCTCTCTGGGCTAATACTGTTCCCAACACAGTTGATGAGGTGTCCATCTGTAATATGAATTTCTGTTCGAAATCCTCCATCTTTAAGACCGGTGGAGTTATAAGGTCCTCTTGGAGGCTATAAAAAGCTTCCTTGCTGGTTTATGACCATTTGAGAGGGTTTCTCCTCTGCTTGAACTCGTACAGTGCCCCTGCTTTTGACGAGAGGTTGGGGATAAACCGTCCATAAAATCCTAGGAACTGGACTAATTTGCATCCCGTTTTGAGTAAAAGTAACTCTCGTATCTTTGGTCCTCTCTGGGTTAACAGACAACCCCTTGGATGAGATACGGTGTCCCAAAAGGTCAATTTCTGACACCGCGAACCAATTTTTTTCGGGGTTTATTGTTAACATTGACCTTCAGAGTCTGGTGAGTACTTCTCTCACGCGTTCCACGTGTTCTTCCCAGTTTTTAGAGTACACCACAAGGTCATCCAAATAGTTTAACAAAAAAGTGCTGTATATCCGCGAAAATGGTGTTCAAGAGCCGTGAGAGTATTTGGGCCCCAGTGGCTAACCTAAACGGTAATATGTTGAACTCGTACAACCCAACCTGCGAAATGAAGGCAGTCAATGGTCTGGTCTCTTCGGACAGTGGTATCCGTTCAAATGCCTTGTTAAGGTCGATAGTTGTATACACTGCGGCTCCACACAAGAACTGCAACGCTATCTCTATGGTAGGCATCGGTGTCACCTCATATTTGATCTTCCGGTTCAATTATATATAATCTATAACTAACCGCCCCGCTTTGTTTTCTTTAGAAATCAGAAAGCAAGGAGAAGTGTAGGGACTGTTTGAGCATCGTATTATACCCTTCTGTTCCAAAGATTTTATGTGGTCTTTTAATATCTGAAACTTAGGAGGTGCATAGTAATAAGGCTTGGATCTCACCGGGGTCAGATCGTCTAATTCAATCGAGTGTGTCATTACGTCGGTACACCTAACCTTGCTTCACTACATCAGGACATTCTGCTATCAGACTCACCAGCTCTGCCCTCTTTGAGTCACCTACCATACTGACTGGCCTCTCTCCCAAGCTACCTATTGTCTCTAATGGTACCACAAATCATGTCGCAAACGGGAACGTCACCTCCTCCGTGTGAAAATCCATCTTCAGTCCCAAATTCCTTATGAATCTCTTCACTAAGATGACATTCGTGAGCAATGAGGGGGATATTAAAAACCAGACAGGCCACATAAATGGTCCTATTCTTAGCAATACTTTGGCCTTTTCTTTGACCTTCAAAGGTTGCCCATTTGGCTAATATACATGTTAAGGCACACCTTTTTACCCTTTGTACTAATCCGTTCTCTTGGAGTTTGTGGTAGAAATCTCCAGAAAGTACATTATCTCCCGCCCCTGTGTCTAAGAGAGCGACCGTAGATGTTTTTCTCATACTGATTCTCACCCCCTGTAATAGGTTATTTCCCTTCCTACCTGGCTGACACTTTGCGCTCCTTGGTTCCCTGAACACAAACAAACGTGTGACATTCCGTCCACCCTTGGCATCTTGGCTGCCTTTCTCATAAGAACACTCTCTTATCAGGTGATCAGTCGACTCACACTGGTAGCATTTTCTAGGGAAGCCAGCCATGGATCCACCACCGGTTCCCTTCCTTGTTTGGCTTGTAGTACTTAGAGATCTCCTCCTAAATTCCACACTAACCCCTTCCCGGGTGAGAGCCCCCTGCTGTGGGCGCTGTTTGAACCCTCCTGGTGGTGTCCATGGTCTAGCCGGCCTAAACACGCCGTATTTGTTTGGCGGGAAAGGTCTGCTCATGCTTATTTGTTCGGGGTGTGTCACCTTGTACTGGGAAATCTCTTTCTTAGCGAGTTCAAAACGTGTTGCCACCTCCTGCAGTTCTTTAATGGAGCCAATCCGTGACTGTTCGATGTTTATTTTAATTTCTGGCCTTAGGTTGTTGTAAATTCTGTCTATGCTCCACGGTAATGAAAACTCCCCGTGGTGTCGTATTAGGGTCTGGATGTCCACTAGATACTCGGCCACACATTTCCGCGGCCCCTGTTGTCGCCCGAGATATCGTCTTCTGTCATCTGGTAATTTGAAGGGAAAAAGTTCAACCTAAGACCCCCTATGAAATCGTCCCGGGTGCTCATGTTGTTTCGGACCCAACTCAGTCCTCTCCCTGTGAATAGTTCCGGTAGGGCTTCCAACCCCTCTCTGTCCGTGAGTTGATAAATCTCCGTTGAAACTTTTAGAGTACAGTATACCTGTTAATTTTTCTCAGAATACGCCACTGCACTTTCCAGTATATTATACAGTTTAAATTTAGTTTGCATGCTATAGAGCATACCCTCTTTAGTAGTAAGATTCAAAACTTCAAAAATCCTTGACAATGGATCAAAGATAACAGGCACCAAACACAAAGTGAATCAATCATAGAAAGCAGTAATTTGGTATGGGCACTATCAAGACAGCCATCTTTATAGGTAAAATATGAAACTTTAAAAATCCAAGATGGCGGACACAACATACAAATTGAGTCCGATTTGGATGAAAAATGATCAAAAATGGGACCTATCAAAGACAGGCATAAGCTCCTGGTATATAATAAAAGTCATGCCTTAATTTTGGGAATTCTTCATTGAAGTCCCGAGAGATTCTTGAAGTGCAATCTCTGATAGCCAGTATCTTCGCCACAACATCGTTTTTCTGCCAGCGACCTCGCCAAGTCTCCCCTGAAGGGGTTGTGGCAATCTTTGTATGCAGGGATAGGTCAGCAATGTTGATTCCCTTGTGACGGGAGAGGGTTGCATCACCTGAAAAATTGATTTCCATAACTACGAGAACAGACTTTTAGCAAGAAAGATGGTGGAAAACTATATCAATATCACTCGAAGATTCTTACCAAAAAAATAATCAAATTAACAATATTTTGTTGTCCTTGATTAGTAGTCTATACGATCCTGATCAGAGAAAAGGTGGTAAAATACACTGTTTTACAAATTAAGTCATAATATTAAAAACATAAAAAATAGTAATTAAATGATAACATTATTGTTTGATTATTATTTAACTATAGTAGTCATAAAATCGGTTAAGTACTAAATTAAGGATCTGTGTAAAAGAGCACTAAGACAAATACTGGTTCAAAATGAATAAAAAAATCTATTATTTTTCAAATCTTGAATCCAATATTTTACCGAATATTGAATATTCCTAATGATTTGTGGATTCAAAAGTCCCTACTCCCACTGTTAGTCATTTATTGTGACCTATACTTTAAATTGGACAACTAAAGTTAAGTAAAGTTAATCTAAAGCATATAAAGTCACTTGAACTATAAAAATTACTAGTGGAATTAGTTTCAATAGTGAAATTAAGCAAGGTAAGATTGTTACTATCCATGTTAATGAAGTGTACACTTCTTTTACTCTTAAAAGTACCAGTCTTACCTTGACAAAATATACTATGACCCAACTAATAAGCTACACTATAAGTTATAGGAACCATATAAAGTAAGCTTGCTACCTTTTCAAAGTAAACAAAGTGTAGAATATTGTTTACTAATTGTAATGTATTGATTTGGATTAATCCAAATTATGTAAAAAAGTCATGGATGAAGGTAATTTTTCTTTAAAGTAATATAGGTAGAATATCCTTTTAAGATTCATCCATGAAGAAACATGCGTTTCTCAGAAATGAAGTGAAAAGCACTTCACCCCTAAAATATATTTTTTATACCATCTTTCTTGTTAAAATATTTACTGCGTCAATTCTTGTTAAAGGGAACAACTTCATAGTATTTGGCAGAATAAGACATTTATCTATACCAATAAGAAGCTAGCCTTCACAAAACCTGTCGCCAGGACTCTTTATATTGGTTAGTTTTTACATTGTTGACCAGGAGAGAAAATGCAAGGGGTATGTCATATATAAACTATTGTGCGTATGTTTATGGCACGATGAGGAGGACGATCTCCGGGACCTCACTAACGCACGAGTCAGTCACAGTCTAACACATTATAATATAAGTCACTTCAATATCACAAGTGTGCAGTTATATGAAACATTTAATTGAAATATGTGCAAGTAATTTACAGGTGTAATATAAATAAACCGTGTGTGAAATAACAGCCATCAACATTTCTCTTTCTTTAATTATATTTATATACCGATTTAATTAGTGCTCGAACACGGGGCTATAGACAGCTGATTAAACGGTATCTTTTCTGTACAGTGGTGATAGGCGCTCGATAACAGAGCTTAAGACAACCTATATAAAACATCACAGCATATATCAGGGAATTAATCCGCAGTGAATCAATCGACGCCCAAAGTGGGGTGATTGATCACATAGTACTATGATCGACGCCCGAAAGAAAGGCGCGATAAATCGATATTATTACAATTGACGCCCAAAGCGCGGCGTTTTTATCCGATAGTATTACATAATGACTATGGTAGTCATCAATGTTCCTAAGAATTTACCGAGCAGAGCTAAATTAAATGTCAGTACTTACGGCTTCTTGTCTTCAATCCGAGCCAGCTCTGATCTTTGAATGTTATCTTCTTTAAATCCTGACCAGTTTCAACAGCTAGCTCTGAAAGAATAAATAAAGTTTTTTTTAACTCTATGTGCCTATGTTCACCCAGTTTGCCAGGTCAAAAGTTTGACATCAAAATATACAATCAAATCTGTAAACATTATGTGGATGAGACTTTTCCTAGGTTTAAAACTATCTAGGGGAGTAGATATTTTTTGTTTTGTTTTAGTAAAGAAGTTATTTTCTTACAACTTCTGACTATTCATTTGAGCAAATACTGTATTTATTTATTTGCAGTTTTCGACCTCGAAAAGTCGGGGGTCATCTTATATTTGCGCATGAAGAAAAATGTTGGTATAAGGTCAACATTTTTATGTTGTATAATACTGGTATATGTTTATTTTACAAAGAAAAAGCATGTACTTGTTTAAATTATAACACAAACCAGCATTTTTTTCGTTTTAGCAGATATTCACTAGTTAAATATTTTATGTTTGTTGTTTTCAGCAACTACAATGTATTGTGCTAAGGATGTCCATGTTGGCCACTTTCATAACTCAATAACTATACTAAAAACTTGAAAAAAAGATATGGTAAAACAATGAATAAACACAGAAAAAGAATCTTATAGCTAAAAAATGAATTGTAAATTGTGTTTTCCACGCTGTTGTAGGCCTATAAAAACTGACACTTTCATTTGATTTATATAAGGAATGCTGTTATGGCGGTGGTGCATTGCCACTGGTTGATTTCTAACCACTCCCTATCAACCATTATCGTTCTACCATCTAAATCGCAGTTGATATCCTCGATTCATTCGTAAAGAGAGTCAACAAGATGGTGTATCTAAACATTACAACTAATGCAATGTATAGTTTTAACGTAGTAAGTAGTAACTAGTCATGAATAGTCATGTACCATGCATTTTCATAACATTCTAAACACGCGAATACAATTACACCTTATCATTCACGATATTTCCCAAAGCGTCTGGAAAAGTATATCTAATAGTTACTATCAATATATAGCTATGAAGTACTGCAGCAAACCCGCTAGAGCGTTACTTTTTAACAACCTCATGACTTCACTAGTGGTCCATAAATTAGCATGGCGACTCTTGGCATATTATGAGTTGTGTGTTCTAAAACGTATGCTTTCCAAGACTTTGATTTTCAAATTTAGTTTATTTTCATTGCAGAAAGGCCAAGGTCAAAATAAGTTAAAGTCAATGGGTGACCACTATTATAATAATTGATTCATCTATGTGATAATGATGTTACTTAGAATAAAATATGCATTGCTGCAATGAAAATTTAATCAATGTACAGTATATGAATAATATTGATGTGATATTATTTTTATTGTTGGCGACTAAATATTGACTACTCTTTAACTTGATAAAAAGCTTTTCCCCTAATTTCCAGTTTTCAAAATAGGTAGTCTTATTTTAGAGTCGTCTTATATTCGGGTAAATAAGGTAATCACTTTCAGGAGACCCAGTCTGGATTTGAGCTCTGTCCTCTAAGTCACTGGCGATTCAAACTAAATTAGCTTTAAATTTTAAATTAATATGATCAAACAACTTAACATGTTAATACTATAAGATAAATTAATGTTTAAAATTATGATTTTAGGCCCCCATTAAAAATATCAAACTGTTGACCAAAATCCAAAACACATATGGGTAGGTACTAAAAGAAAAAACATTTATGATCAAAAGAGAAAATTTCATTTTATATAAGCTTAAAATAAATACCGTAGCCATAATACTTTGCGCATAGCAAAGGAGATTGTGTCAAGTTGTTTGCGATATTAACACACTTTATCAAATTATTTTGTCAATGAACAAAAATTGAGTTCATATTTTCAAATTTATAACATAGTCCAACATTATTTAGACCAAATTAAAGTTTTAGGTGCCAAAAATTAATAAAATCGACTAATTGGTACCACATATAGTCATTAGAAGCTTCACCTTTTATAAATGCAAGAATAATACATAACTAAACTATCATTTAATTAAATATGTCTGGGCCCAGCAAATAATAATAATAATTATTATTATTATTACTATGTTCTGCGAACTAGCAAAGTTAAGCATGTAGTTATGTACTGAGAAATGAAATTAGGTGTGTAATAAACTGATTTACTTTTAACTTGACAAAACCAGATTTGATCCCCTTTCATGTCAACTACCCAATATATATAGTTTCATTATTATTTCATTTTAATTCAATACAACATGCAAAATATCAATAGCATGGTTTTAAATAATTCAATATTCCTAGATAATATTTATTTGGATTTTAAGAGCTCCAAAAATGAAATAACTTGATAAAAAGTTACCATGGAGTCGTTTGGCAATGGTTCCTCGGGCCTTGTCTAGTGGTGTGTCTCCATCCTTATTGGCTAAGGAAACCAGTGCCCCTTGAGCCACCAAGTCCTCGCCCACTGTTTGATAGCCCCAGAAGCAGGCATAGTGTAGAGGAGTGTTTCCATGCTCGTTGGTGAAGTTGACGTCAGCCCGACTACGAAGTAACTGTTGCACATAAGTTCACAAGTTGATAGTAATATATATATATGACACTGAGTCTTACCATCTGTTCTGGCTACACGCATATGCATTAATTACACTATTGAGTTAGGGATGAGGAAGGTTGAATTTAGAAGAAGTGGACCCACTTTTGTATGGAGGAAGAGGGGAAAACTATTTTAGAAAATCCATCCTAGGTAGGCCTAAGCCCGACGGGGATTAAAACCCCGATCTGACTGTCATAAGCAGTTTAGTCTATTGCGAGAGTAACACCCGAGACCATGTGAAGCAGGTATGGTAGAATATTAAAAGGTCATTTGTCTTAAAATCTAACTTTAATACTAGGACAGACACAACATCCAGTCCCCTGCCTTTAATTCATTACTGTGAAAGGGTAAAACCACATTTCACCAATTTGATCAATTTTTTGGCCATGCAGGGAATTGAACCCGAGACCCTTAGCTCAGTAAACAGACACGCTACCAACTGAGCTAAGCTGTCATACATATCAGTAACAACCAGTCTCAGACCATTAATTTATAACTTAGCTGAATATATAAATGTTGTATTAATGCATTTTAAGAAGAACTTTTACATTCACATACCTATTTATTTATTATATTTATTTGAGGTATTTAACATGCATTTTCTGAACCGGGAAATTATATCAGCACACGAGAATTTCTATGAGTGATAGCAAAAAGGCATAGCAACTGTGCCAGGAACAGTATTTTCACATAACTTCCGGGGTTCTCTTAGAATGGCACAATAGACATGGGACCGACGGCTTTACTTCCACTCCAAACAAAGTTGTGCCACAGATTTTAATCGATTAAGAAAGATTTGTTGACTCTGGCCAGATTTGAACCCACAAACATCGGGTCCTGAGGCAATTTTACCCAGAGACTACTGAGGTCAACATAATTAAGTTATTATTTTAAACCTATTCCTTATTTCTATTTCCTCTTTGGGTCATAATTTTTACCAACCTCCGAATTCGAATTTGAAATCCGAAGAAGTTAACATCAAAATTTAGATTAACATGGTGTCTACTCAACTTGACCAATGAAATCCCCGACTTTTTCCCTGATTTCCCCTGATCATTTCCTAAAATTCCCCACTAAAAAGTATGTAACATCCTTCTAACTCCCCCCCCCCC
>CABFOW010003224.1:44199-62035 GCA_902141385.1 Timema californicum
AAAAAATGACATAATTTACTGATTTAATGATTATTGTATTTCATATTTTGAGTAAAATATCATTTTCCCAGATTTTTATTGTGATTTACCAAATTCCCGGCTTATTCCCGTTTTTTCCCCATCAATTCAAATTCCCGGCTAATTCTCGTTTTCCCTGATTTTCCCGGATGGTAGACACCCTGATTAGGATTCAGATTTATAAAATACTGGAAACTGATCCATATATAATTATTACTAATTACCAATTAACTACAAATAAAATAACTAGGCTGTATTATATGGCAATGCAGTGAAGTCTAACACTCAAATAAAAATTTGCTTGACATTATCATTAAAATGTCGGTTACGGTACCATGAGTACAATATCCCGGTGACCATGTGCTGCAGCCAAATGTAATGGAGTATCATCCCCACGGTTGGTAGCATTGATGCGAGCCCCCCGAAGAATAAGTAAATCCACAAGCTTGATGTGTCCTTCTTTGGAAGCCCAATGCAAAGGACTGAATCCATGGTCATCTCTGGAAGAAATATTAACATAATTTATGTAATTAGTAGGAAAATGTGCATAGAGATAATAAGAATAAGCGATGTTTTTTTTTTAATTCAAAGTATTTAACATGCCATGTTTGAAATGACCGATTATATCAGCACAGGTCAATTTCTATGAGAGAGAGCGAACGGGACTACCAATTTTGCCAGCAAAGGTATTTTCACATAACTTAAGGGTTCTTTTACGTGCCACAATCAACAAAAGAATGATGGCTTTACTTTCCCTCCAAAGAAAGTTGTACTTAAGATTTTTTATCGCTCAAGAAACATCCGTTGAGCACGGCTGGGTTTGAACCCACGAACATCAAGTCCTGAGGCAAGCACTTTACCCCAAGACTATGGGGCCAACTATAGTGAAATATAAAATTGTAAAAAGATATTGCGAGAGAAAAAATACCCACTGTGCTCAAGAGGCCTGATCCAAATTTAGTTTAAATGTGACAGTTTTAAGTGAACTTATCAAATTGAAATTTATTGAGCTTATATAACTTGTAACTTTATTTCTACATTAGGTCATATAGTTTGTGAACAAATATTTTAAGCACTCTTACTATTTGTTCAGGTTATACACAATGTAGGCCTACTAATTGGGCAAATGAGATAAATACAGATAATGCTGAATTGAGGAAATGTACCTGCATTTGCATGGAGGGTAAGTGGAACACCATTTTGGAAAAAATACTCTCAGTACACCCAACTGGGATATGGACTTTGATCTCCCTGTAATTGGCAGTTTAGTCTAAAACACAAGTGTAACGCTTCTGATCATACTGCCACCGAAGCAGGTGTAAACAGTTTGAATAGAAGTGTAATAGGTCCCTAACTTATTACAATTTTTAAAATTGACAAATTTATGGAATGTGTGTTCAGGCCTAAATTAATTCTAAGCCTAGGGCCTAGTATTAATCGTACATTCAAAACACTTAATCGTATCAAAATATTTACATATTATATCTACACAGTAAAATAACCTACATCTTGGAATATTGGTAAGTCAATTATTGTCAAATAAAATAGGAGTGTTGAACTATTTTAGTAGATAGAAGTTATATAATAGAGTGAGTAAATATCAAACTTTTAGATTTTTAGAAATGTGATGAAAATGGTTCAGGAAATGTCACTAATTATTACAATAACAACAAAAATATCACAAAATATGTGATTAGGTTTATGGGAGTTTAAGTAGGTATACACGATTAAGATTATTTTTTTATTCGAAAGTTTTAGCATGTATGACCAAATTAGGCTGTAGCACAGGTTCATTCTCCTTTCCTCTGACATGTGGGCTTGAGTAGAGCTTACGTCATGAACTGGTTAACCCACTAAAAATGGGCGTGGTCTCTTCACAAAAGTTTGCAAATACCTAGTAGTATGACTAATTACTATGAGATGTGAAGTTAGACTTAGTTTTACGACTCGCAGTGGAATTTTTATTAAATTTGAAATAAAGAAATACAATCACAATATCCTACTTACCCTTGATTCATGTCATGTTCTGTGTCATCAAGCCAAACACGTACTTGCATGGCATTTCCTTCTCTGCACCAGTGAAAAATATCCTCCATCTTTGAAGAGCCAAAGAATAATTAAAATATTTTGTTTCGCTAAATAGTGTGTATAAAATAATGTGCTACTCTACAACCTAGTCACTAGACAGCTTCTATAAATAAATAGAGTATTTCCTTGAAAGCCTTCCCACAGCTTCTTCACAACCTAGTTTAAATTTTCATTATAAGTCAACCCTGAAAACCTTTTGCATTAATTGTAGAATAGCCCATTAGAGATGAAAAATTGAATACACCAAACTCATTTCGATAAAGAAAATAACTTTAATGGTTCTAATTTGGAAGAAGCAGAATGCAATTAATTTGCTAATGTGTATATTTGTATATATTTATAAAAATAGTCAACCAACCAATGATCATATATACAAATTAATCTAATAAAACCTTTTTAATCCAACACTTTGTAAATAAACTTCAAAGCGCTAGTGTGAAATAATTAAATTGAATACGGCTATTTGCAGCAGCAGTGTTGTACTCGTGCGACAATAAACTACCAGTTATAAAATGATTTTTTTAGTATCCCATATGCAAATTGCACGTAATAGTACGAAATGCTTATATTATAGATTAGCGATGAATAATAAGATTATTTAATTTAGAAAGGAGCAGGAACTTTACTGTCAACGTATTCATTGAAAGTGAGAGAGAAAGAACTTCACTGTTTTTAAAATAACACTATACTGGGATGTGAGAGCATACGATAAAAAAAACCTTGTGATATATATTTGAATTGGAATGCAAAATCAGTTCATTACTTAACACAATATTAACTACCTACATTATTTTTAAGTTGACCTGTATGGGAACCAACTACGATAATAAGTACCGTGTCTAGCCGTTGATGGTGCTAGTGAAAAACATAGACTATTGTGAAAATGCATGTAGCGCTGACGTGACAAAATTGTTAAGCTTCAAAGTGCTATAGTTGAAAGTAAAGCTACTATCACACGGCACTGGCTTGTACTAGAACTCCAGTGTGTTAGCAAGCACCTAGATATAATGTATACTAGCTAGTACAATAGAAACGGGACTATAGTATTCACACACGGCTAGTTTGATTCTAGGTTCTAGTGCAAATATTTATGAAACGTCATAGATTAGTTTTGGGTGCAGCAGCTGCATTAATTGTTAATAATTAAATTGAAAACCATAAGAGGTAGCGTAGGAAAAGAATATGGACATGGGACTGGCTGGAAATACGAAATACGAATACGACGTGCTAGCTAATGCTAACTAATATACTGGATTTAAAGTACGAGCTAGTGTCGTGTGATATGGGTATAAAGATAAACAATATTATGATAAATATATGCAAAGTAGAAATGGCCAAAGTTCAATATTGGGAACAGTTCAAAGTGATTTAATTCGGTAAATTAGCTATTCAATTATCAAGTTCATTTTCAATGGTTTTCCAGCTACATCTTGTAGTTATTGTATTACTAGATTCATTAATATTTCAAAATATTAGATTACTTCCCGTTTTTGATAGTATTATTATAGTTATATATATTTAAGATTTGAATTCCACTATCCAAATTGATGTAACAATCAACAAACATAAAAATTACCTATTGATAATATTGATGTTAAAATATAGATTTTCAGAATTTATTCCTAGAAGGTAAAATAAAAATAATAAAAATAATTTTATTCTTTATGTAAATGTAGGGCAGACAGGGGTTGTTAGGGCCATTTTTAATAGACTAGTTTTTAATATTTTTCAATTAAGAATTATACAAACTTTAAAAAGCTAACTAGGTTTTTTTAACAAACTCTGAGAATTAAAATTTCATGGTTAAAAGATTTTAATACTAATGTTTTAGCAAAATTTAACTAAAACATATGCAAATATATTTCGGTTCAGTTAATCTCAATGGGAGGTTAAGGGAGCCACAATGACAGGTTATGTGACACACAAATATTCATACTAAAAATATAAGTGTGAGCGATCTTTATTTTTTATTTTGCAATTAAAAGTTTCATTAACTATACTAAATTATTTTAAACTTGATATTTTCCCACTTTAGCTGTAAGATAATACACTAAATAACAAAAATAATGTTTGGCCCTTGAACCTCTTGATGAAATAGCTTTTACTAAAGCAGGCAGCATTATAACAATGTAACTTTTTAAAACAAATTATGATTCTTCGGTTTTCATAAATTCTACTGTTACAGGAAACCTTTTTAAAAAGCATAGCCTTATCTCCATCTTCATCAATATTTGTAGAGCGGAAAGTAATAAGGGTGTAAGTGCCAAAAATCCAATTTTGAGATTATCAAATAAAACCTTTTCTTTTTTTAGGAAAAACAAAAAATCCCTAAAGTGAGTATTTTACCGCATTATTTTACTCAGGAGAAAAGTTTTTGTAATAGTATTTACTACAAATTCATACTTCATCTTACACTAAAAATTTGTATACATCATGTGAAAAGAAAGAGCTTAAGTCCACAGGCTATGACATATCAAAAGGGTGTAAGTCCATTCTATTTATTTAACAAAAGTGTTTGATAAATAGAATACACCTTATGAAGTATAAATAGCTTAACTGTATTGGTACGAACACAATTACAACTGAAATAAGAACACTGATATGTAATGAAAACAAAAAAAACAAACAAAGAAATAATAGTAACTACTAAACAAAACAACACTAATCCAAGTATTCAAAATAACTAGTGAACAAATCCACACAAATCCCAGTATTTATAATTACTCCTGAACAATGTAAATGTAAAATGAATGGAATTCTTCATCAATGTGTTCCATCATCTTCTTCAAATCTCTTTTTTTTTCTGCCAGAATACCTCTTTTTATCTTCAGCTCATGAAAAACATATGACTCAATGTCTGCCATTGTTTTTCCTTTTTTTTTTCAAAATACTTGTCTTACTATATCCCTCAATATCACCAAAAGTTTGCTTCATCATTACTTTACCAGGATATTGTCTAGATACATTCAACCACACTGCTTTAGAAATTTGTAATTTTGTTGTGATCAAACAGTCCTTTTATGCCTTATCAAAATCCCAAAAAGAATCTTCAAACATTCTGACAGCCCGAAAAGCGGAACTATTCTAGCAGTTTCAATTACCTCTTCGAAATATTCTATAACAATGCATTTGCTGACTTTTTTTTTCAATCAATGCAAAATCTCTATCACAGGAAGAGAAGCTATGGCCAACTGACAAAAATGTGTCAATCTCCTCAAACAAGCCAATAACTAACAAGATACACGTATGAAAATAAAACCATGTGATTATTATTTTGTCCAGTGCAGTTATCGCTTCTAATACATAATTTATTATGATTGTTATTAATTAGATCTAATGAGTTTAGGGCTTTTAACAAACATGATGCAATTTGGTTTGCCCCTCTCCACGACTCGCCTTCATGAAATACTCACATAAAACCATCATTTGGATTGACCACATACATCCCAAATTTATAACAATCAAGCTAACTTGAGTAGTAACTGTCAGTGTGTGTTAACATGTGTTAAAAAAACATGCTCCAAATCAATTATGAGTGTCATTTTTTTGCTACCTGGCATAGTTGCCTCTATGCTATCCATTTTTAAGTGTTCAAATGCAACTTCACTTTTTCTATGATGCAGTTCTCTATCCCTCTTAGCCTCTGCCTTTTTGTCAGCACTAGCAGAACTATTTAGCAAAACATTCAAACGGTCACAGATTTTACATGTGTCTGCACGAGGTGTTTTGAAAGATAGACGTGGAAAACTTTTTTTGCAAAATTTGTAGTTTACAAGACTGTTAGGGTACTTCTTTTTGAATGCATTAAACAGTCTGTGAACATTTAGATCTGGATTCAAATATTCTTTTGTAGTCTTCACTTTAGTGTAATGGCTCACATTTATTGGAAATGAAGCAACATGCTTTTTTACTTGGTTTCTGTCATCCAAGGTGTACTTGAAATGTCGAAAACAACCACGTTTATCTTTAAATATTGTGTCACCTAGTTTTCTTTTTTCTTTTATAGTCTGCACTATTTTGGCACTCACGGAAAAAGTGTTGATAAAAGTTTGTTTGCATACCTGCAAATGTGAACTCTTACCATCAGGGATCTCTGTGTAAAATACAGTAGCTACTAACTTGTCTTCAACTTTGCCCAGGGTCTTCATATTTGCCATGACGACGGCGTTGTACATGCTTTACTTGAATCACTCCTAGAAGATTTGATCCTTGAGCTTGTTTGTCGAGGGTGTAGAATTTCTCAAAAAGTTGTGTCTTAACCTCAGAAGTTAGGTTCTTGCACTAATACCTGCATTTACATTTTTCCTGGAACCAAAACATAATAGGCTAACCAATCTACTAAAAATATAAATTGAGTTAACCATACCAGACATAAAAATATGTCAATTTTATACTTTGGTTACACCAAAACACTACTAAATAACTGCGTATAACCCGAACGGTTAGTAAGATGTGGTGCTAGTAATACTAGATAATCTGAAAACAGTATTGTTTACCATATATAAACAAGTATAATATAGATTTTTAGGTGAAGTCAATATATCATATCTATTTTTTACATCTCATCATTGCATTTATTATAACTCACAGCAAACACAAGGAACAATAAGAATTTACAAATAAATAAATTTACTGATGAATCAATAATAAAATAAAATAATCTGTGGTGAAGGTGCTTCTTTTTATGGTATGGTTTTACCAACAGAGTTTTTGTATTCTTTTCCACTTGTTATAAGTAGTTTTCTTTGAAGTTTTTGGTTTTGTTTATTTCCCTATCCACGTCCTTAATGTTTGAAATTGTACTTGGTCCATTCATTTTAACAACATTAAAAATACATAACCACCTATGAACAAGATAAAGATACAAATAATCAGAGGCTATTAACACTCAAAATGGCGTTGTGGTACACACGCCTTTTTAACTGAACTCGTCCAGTGAATTACACCCAACCCCATATATTGGTGGCGATAACAAACACAACCAACAATGTGGGCATGTATACCCTTTTGCTGAGCAATTACCTTGGCACTTAAATCATGTTAATGTGTCAAACTCAGTTTTCATATTTTTGGCTCTTATACCCTTATGACTTTACGCTCTACATTTGTAATTTCACAAATGTAAAACCTAAATGCTGATTTGGTTTTACCATAATCCTTTACCAATACAACAAAACCAACAGAGAAAGAATTCTCAAGTTCATCTTCTGTCTCAATTAATAATTACATTGAAGAATCCGGACATATCAGAAAGTTCATTCAAGTCGGAATATGATTATTCAAAGAGTTTTCTCTTAACTTCACACTTCTTTAATTCTTTTCAACGGTTTTTGTTCAGAAAATTTGGCCTTTTCTTCCGTTATGATTTTGGCTTTATCTTCTAAAACTGTTTTCATAAGTGTGTTGGCTAAAACTGATTACTTGCCAGTTCTTTGCGCACTGCCAGTGGTTTTTATGGGCGTAGCCTTAGGGTGGGGGCAAACTTCTTCTGGGGTTACTTATTTTTGAAGGTCCAGCTGAATTGTTACTGATAAGGGTTTCCATTGAGCTTTGTTTTAATGTGTTAGCTATTAGAAGATCTCTGGAATAGATAGCTGAATCAGATGTTGTCCCTAATGGAGGTGCGGGATCCGCCTTGGAAGAATAAGAACTGTGTTTAGGATCAGGCCTATCAGTCACATAAACAATCAAGGAATCTTCAGGCGAAAAAATTATGGTGTTAAATGGTTCTATTCCAGTAGATTTAAATCCAATTATATTCTTTGGGGTAAATGCTAAATGAAATGTTTCTACAATGAGGCCCCCAACATCATACCCTGTTATTGGCCATCCTGGATTGTTTGACATTCAACTATCACATGCAACATTATTACACTTTTTGAATGGACCAAAAACACTCCCGTCCAATGGCTGCCATTTATGGATGCAGTGAAGAGGCAACGTGGAGAAAATAATGTCGTTATCCTTAGAAAAATGTATAGCAACAATACAAGATCACTTTCATGGTTGTCCAAAATTATTAACTTGGCTGTTCTTTTGTTGGCCGCTCATGTTCACCGAAATGTTGCAATACCTAATGAAATAAATCACTGACAATCCATATTAGTGGCTATGCTATTACCCTTGTTCCCACTTGAGTATTTATAGGCACATTTTTTGAAATTAACTTGGGGGTATGTCAGAAATGGTGGCATTCCATTGCCAGTTGCACCAACAATAGCAACAAAAGTAACTAGTGTCTCGCTGCTGATGTAATTTGTCATATGTAGCCTACTGTTTTTCCTTGGCTGCCAAGACTTTAGGTGAGTTGCGAATCGTTGTGGCATTTGTTTAGTAAAGATTATACATATCTTGGGGGTAATTTTATACTAACAAAAAATATGAATAAACCATGAACTTGAATGTTGTTTTTTTGTCAAATTTTATAATTAGTTTCTTAATATTTACTCTCGAGCTTCTTTCAAGGAAATTTTCTTCTTAGTTTCCCAAGGGGAACCTACCCTGGCCTGACCTGTGACTGCTCCACCCCACCCCACCCTCCCACAAAAGTCCTGCTCACTTCTTCCACAATGAAATACCTGGTCACACTCCCCCTTCAAGAAAATCCTGGATTAACCCCTGATTCACATAAATCACTGGTTATCAAAAGGTGTACCATAAAGTTATCTTTAAATGAAGTAAAAAAAGGCATATGCATGTAGGTTTAACACCTAGCCCATACCTGATTTAAAAATTGGCAATGAAAAAAACTTTTGAGATAAATTAAATTTATTTTGAAAAAAATACAAGGCACAGCGAGGACATGTAGAGAGAATTTAGTTTAATCTACTATATTGAAAATTATTGATTTCTTGACATTGTTCTTAGTCTTCCTCGTCTTAAAATATACTTGATTGGAAAAAAAAAGTTTGTTCATTCTTTTTTACTGTTCCACATTTATTAGTGTTTTTTTATATCGATTTGAACTTCCAACAGTGCTTGCTACTAATCTTATTTTATTCTTAAGACTTTTTTATTTGATTTATTGCATTAAAACTAATTTTATATAATAAAGTTTAAGCACGTGTGGAATCTCAATAAGCAACACTCAGCTTTGTGTTTCAGCAACGACCCTCAC
Source organism: Timema californicum (assembly GCA_902141385.1). Classification (NCBI taxonomy): domain Eukaryota; kingdom Metazoa; phylum Arthropoda; class Insecta; order Phasmatodea; family Timematidae; genus Timema; species Timema californicum. The sequence goes on from CABFOW010003224.1 coordinate 53,423, forward strand.
TTTTTTGATCAAGATTCTACCACTCCCAGTGCAGTATACATGCAGGATGCTTATAAGCTATTGTTTATTCATTTGGTAGCTAACTAATAGGTATAGATAGTTTGACTTGTACCTTGAAGCACTACAAAATTTAAAAATTGATTTAATTTACATAAAAATGATCATGTCTCATGTGGTTTAAATGTGATATTAAAGTTGATTGAAATCTAATTATGATTAAAGCATATTTAAGTTTAGAAGTAATTGAGACCACATGCAGCCTTGTTGAATTCCTTTGCACCTAACAAAAACTAATTAAAATACATATTTGCTCTTAGTATACTGTAAAATTATAGCTACGTGTTTATTACTGGAGGCGAGTCAAATTTGTATTTTACCATCCAAAGTTTTAAATCAAGCATTATAAACATAAGCTTTTACACATTGGTGTATTTTTTTATTCAATTTTGATTTTGTTCACATTAATTCTCTAGTTTACAGAAAATGTAAATCGTAACTAATGTATAATTTAGGTTTGTCCAGTAATTATGGGATCAAAGAAGGTTTTTTTTTTATAACAGCTGGTGAAGAGACAAACAGTTAGAGAAAGACAGAAATAGCTACTCTTATAATATTTCACAGAGCGTGAAAATGAAGTGGGAAGGCAATATTGCAAGGTCAGCCATTTGAGTGCATCTGAACATTTAAGGTGTTTCAAATTTAGATAACATTCAAGGGGTATCAAAACTAAATAACATTTAAGGGGTTTCAAACCTAGATAACGTTCAAGGGGTGTCAAGCCAGATACCCAAGATCAGAGTACTTAAGGGGTGTCAAGCCTAGAAACCATTTAAGGGGTTGATATGCCTCAGGGTTCAGTTGGCCTTTGTATCTTTTCTCCAAACTTGCAAAGACCGCACCACTCACCCTATCTACTGCCTGGACCACTTCAGACTTCATGTTCTCTAAGCAGCCCGTGATGACTTCTCCCCTGTACTCAGCGCCCAAGAGAACTCCTCGCTTAGAGGTACCCCGTCTGTTTTAATCGGTGGTGACTTCAACGTAAGCACCCTTCATGGGGCTCTAGGATTATATGCGCTCGTGGTGGATTGCTCCGCGACGTCATAGATTTACATGGCTTGGTGGATTCCGGCCCTCCCACCCTTATCCACTTCCCTATCAATCCCCGTGGTTTCCCGGACGTCCTAGACTTTGTTGTCTGCAGAGGGATCAGAAGGCGGTTAGTGCTGAAGTCTCTAGCTGAGCTAAGCTTGGATCACAACCTGGGACAAGCAGTGTCCTTCATAGAACCCCCCACACCCCTAAAAACCCGACCTTAAGCACAATGACTCGAACGGGTTCATGAATGTGTTGAGAGAGAGGTTGGGACCCACCTCTACCTTTCGAACAGCAGCCGAAATCGACCAAGGTGCGGAGTTCATAGCTTACACCATCAAAGGGTCACTCGAAGCTTCGACGCCATGGCACCGTCCTAAGAGGGCGCCACAGGCTTCTTTGCCCGGTTATATCCTCAGGCACGTCCGGGAGAAAAATCGGTTGGGGAAGGCTTGGCAAACCTCGAGTGACTCGGTAGACAAGGCCAACTGGAGCCACAAAGTCTAAAGCATGTTATTGTATTGATTGTGAGAACTCTTCTTTCTATTTGCTCGTTTGGCGGCCACTATCACTCACGTTTTTTCGCGCCAATGGGAAGCTCCTTTTTCTCACATTGGACAAGGCAAGGCAGCAGTGGAGGGTATTTAACATGGTAGTTTCTCGGTCAGAGGCCAGGCACGATTCACGCTTTTTTTTATATCATTCGATCATTGGTCCTCGAGGAAGGAAGACGCGCTCTGCGACCACGGTCAACAGAAAGACGTTAGCAAATTGTCGGACAGGCGACTTACACCCCACGGGGAAACCCAAAACAGTTAACCCACCAAACAACTAAACTCGGGACGGACGTATCGGTGGCTTGCTGTAGTGAGATCCTAACGGTGTCAACGAGCTACAGCAAGCCGTAAAGCGTAACCGGCCACGAAGCAATACCTCGCAGTTGGAGTACGTCCTCCGGGACACCACTCAATACTCCCCAAGCCCTCCCACACTGCACAGAGGGGGGCAATCAAGCCCCTGCACACTGGTCAACCCTTTTCAGGGCCTTGGTGACTCAAAATACTAACCCAAGAAAATTTCAAAACAAAGAGGAGACAATCTACTTTTCCACAGATGCCTCAGACATGGAGACAGATATTGATGGAAAAGGGAAATTTACCCTTGTCAACGAAACAGGCCAAAAAATGTTGTTTCGTTCCTCCCTCAGGCAAAATTCCCAAGCAAAAGCACTCACTTCCACCACAAACAGGTTTGAACCCCTGGAAAATACAGCCAAAACTAGAGAGACACAAGACACTACTACCACGACAACCCCTACACATATCAAACGATTCCCACCAATAGTGACGCTGGGCACACACAATTACAAAAAGATTACAGAACTGACAAAAACCATCAACAGTGACATCAGAATCATATATATCAAGGATGGACTAAAGATCCATACAAACAACCAAACCGATTACGACCTGGTACAACACCTACTCAGAGACCTCAAACAGGAATTCCACACATTCACACTACCGAAGGACAAACCAGTTAAGGTGGTCATCAAGGGACATCCCCACTAACATAGCTATTGAGGACCTGGAACAAGAATTAAAGGAAATGGGTTTCCCCGTGACTGACGTAAGACAGTTGACTAGGAAAACTACTACAGACAACGCAACACAGACGGTGACACTTCTCCCCACGTTCCAAGTGACATTAGGCAAGAGACCAGCACCATCTACCAACTCAAATCCATTAACTACATCAGGGTAAAAGTCGAACAATACATACCACCACTCAACACAATTGTAGTGTCATAAGTGCCAAAGATACGGACACACGAGAAACACCTGTGAGAACAATCCCCAGTGTGTCAAGTGCTTAAAACAGCACATCACCAAAGACTGCCCCCAAAAAGACACCACCACACCAGCCCAGTGCGTTAACTGTATGGGAAGCCACACGGCAAATTACAGCAAATTCCCGGTATACATTAACCTACTTGAAAAAAATCAACTCACACATGGATCTAGGATTAACAACCAAAACAGAACCAAGACCCGGATAGTGCCCTCTCCCATACCTGCTATGACTGACACTCAAAACTATCCTCCAATGCGGCAAATACCTGCTTCCAAAGGGGCAGCAACTAAGGCAACCAATACCAGAGGCGGCCTGGATCCACCGATCCACGCTAGAGAAGTTCAGGCACAACAAACACACAGCCCTCTACAACAGGAAAACACAACAACAGGCTCTGACTTCTAAGACCTTATCAAGTTCCTCAAGGAACTAGATTTCAGCAAAATAATAGCATATTATAGGCCATATCTCAACAAACTCAGACAAGCAACTGACTCAACAAAGAAGATGGTCATAATGATCGAGGAAGTGGTGGAGTACTTTCTGACCCAGGATGACTAAAAAAGACAAGACGTGGACTAAAGACATACTACGTGTTTTATATTAAACGAGAATGGGATACTCACGCAAGAAAAAGAACTAGAGGAATTTTTCAAAACGTATGGGATAGATATAGGACTAATTAACGAAAGCCATATAAACCACAATAAGAAAACTAACTTTTTCGGCTACGAAATTTACAGAAGCGATAGACCCAATGGAAGGGGAGGGGGAACAGCAGTATTCATTAAAAGTAATATTCCACACTACCAACATCATTTTAAATCTTTACAAAACATAGAATCAAAAGCAGTAAAAGTTATCACAAAGAGCGGGAGTATCTTGTTCGCGGCCATATACAAACCACCGACTAAAACAATACTGTAACAGGACCTAGACGAATGACTGAATTTGACAAAATATTTTAGCGGGGGACATGAATAGTAAACATACAAATTGGAATAGCAGATTAACAAACAGGGATGGACGCACGCTAAACGATCACGCAGACACTTAGGGCTACCCAACAGTTGGGCCTGTCGAACCAACATTTTACCCCTCCAACCCACTACACAGACCCGATAATCACAACAAACACCGTGATAGAGATAAAAGGACTAAAACAACAACAACACAAGTGACTGGGAAGGTTTCAAAAATACACTAAACGAAACACTACCTGCCACTATCAACATCATGACCACTGAAGAAGCAGACACCACACTCCAGCCCTTTACAACTACAATGCAAGAAACATACAGAAACAACACCATAATTGAACAGGAAAAACACAACTTGCGAAGCCAAAACCCGGACCTTTACTGTCTTTTTTCTCAGAAAAGAGAGGCAAGACGAGACTGGCAAACGTATAGAACACCACAACACATAGCAGCCTACAATAGACTCTCAGCACAAGTGAGACTCAGAGTAAAGACAAACATAACAATTGGAATATTTACATCACAGAGGCCGCCCTAGACCCCAGAAAAATCTGGAAAGTAACAAGACAATTAAAATCAACCAACAAAAAACATTCAGTACCGGCAATACACGGGGAGCACGACATGGCTTACACAAGCTCAGAGAAAGCGGAAGCCATAGTCGTGACACTAGAGAAAAAGTTTACACCAAACTTAAATCCAAGAGACCCGGACTTCGTCAGGGATGCACAGAGAACAGTAAGGGAATACCTATTTAGACCAATTGTGTCATGGGTAGACCCAATAACACTTGATGAATTAAAACACACAGTGAAAAACCTGCCAAAAAACAAATCACCAGGCCACGACAGACTAACAAACGAAACCATTTAAAAAAATTACCACCAAGGGCACTACTCAACTCTACTAGCAATATAAAATGCGCTACTTACATTATGTCACTTCCCGGACGTATGGAAACTGGCAAGAGTTATAACAATACCCAAACCAGGAATGGACCCTATGTTACCTCAAAACAGAAGGCCAATTAGTTTCCTCACCACCTTGAGCAACATTTTTGAAAAATTAATTTTAAAAAGGATAAATAAATTTAGCGAGAGACAAGGAATCATTCTGAACTTGCAATTCGGCTTCGGGTAAAAGCACTCAACTATATACCCGATACTAAATTTAATCGAAGACGCCACCAAAGCGTTTGCAGAAAAATCAACAGAATAGCAAAATTCCTAGATGTTGAAAAAACATTTGATATAGTCTGGCACATAAGACTAATTCAAAAATTAATTTACCTCAACTACCCACAATGGATCATTCACATCATCGCCAGTTTCCTTGCTCGAAGAAATCTACAAGTAATTATGGACAGTTCAAAATCACCAGTACACGACATAAGGGCAGGGGTGCCCCAGGGATCTAAACTAGCGCCACACATCTCTAGTATATACATCTCAGACATACCGATCAATCCTCAAATAAGTCCGACGTTTTGTCAACGACACCATGCTCTACACCACCTGCAAAAAACATAAACTACGTGCAAGTTTCATAGTCAAATTTAGTACGCCACAAGTGCGGCGCTACATTAAATACAAGACGACACCTACCTAAACCAGAATGGAATGGGCCAGTTTCTTATGCGAGAATGGCCCATTCCATTCTGGTTTAGGTAGGTGTCATCATGTACTTAGTATAGCGCTGCACTTGATGCGTACTAAATTTGACTATGAAACTGAGCCTACGCCAGTTTAGCAATGCAGAGATATTTAGTAAATCTGCAAGACTGGCTTACAAACTGGAGGATCAAAGTTAACCCTACAAAATCATCAGCTCTAATTATAAGCGGAGGAAACAAAAAACTTCTCGCACCTCTCACTCTATTTGACACATAAATACCAGTAAACCGAGAAACAAAATACCTAGTCACTACAATAGACTCGAAGCTAACCTGGAGAAGCCATATTGATAACACGAACGAAAAAGCCACAGGAAGATTTATTCTATTGTACTCGTTATTTGAAAGTAGGGAAATAAATATTCACACAAAAATTATCTTATATAAATCAATGATAAAACTTATATTGTTTAATTGCATGCCATGGAGCTACGGAGCAAAAAATATCACGGAAAAGCTACAAACCACACACAAAAACAACAACAGTCAGAACAATCACTGGGGCACCCTAGCGCAGACTTACACGCAATTACTAATTGTAGACAACTCCAGAAAATCTACAAAGACCGCAACCAAAGACTGTATTAGCAGACAGAGACACACATCAATGAAATAGTCAGGGACCTAGGACGCTAAGACCCTGCTACTCAAAGGTACTACAAACGACCGAGACTTGCTTAGTAGAGGAATAATTAGTTAGAGCTAAAAAAATTACAAAAATCCCAGTTGATAATCCTGGATGAAAAAAATAAAATAACACAACCCCCCCCAAAAAGTCAAAAACAAAAAAATATATAAACTTATAAAAAACGCTAGATCAATTCCTAGTTTTAAAAAAATAAATAAAAAATACATACATATATAATAATAATAATGTTAGCAATAATAAATTAAGCCAGACAGGTAGTGGTGAAGTCTTACTACCTCTTCCCAAACTACCCTATCCTCCTTCCAAACCTAAACCCGACCTTCACCCACAAACCACTCATTTCATGCCATTACTACCTTTGTCACGGCCGGACGACATTGGGATAACCGACTAGGTTTTTTACGAGTCAAAGAATAATACCGGCGCCACTGTCGGCCCCAGATGGAGAATATAAATGTATCCTCTCCAGACCAAAACCCAAGGAAAGAAAATCCTACCAACCCCACTACTACTGTCTTTGTCATGGTCGGACGCCACTGGGATAACCGGCTAGGCTTTTTTTTTATGAGTCAGAAATAATACTGGCACCGTTGTCAGCCCCAGATGGGCAATGGAAATGTATCCATCACCTCCGGACCAAATCCCAAGAAGAAAGTCCTTCCAATTCCATTCCCGGACTCATGTCATGCCATCACCCACAAGCAATCATTCCTACTATACCAACCTACCTTATCCTCCTCCTCCCCAAAAAGTCCTTCCTATACCCGAGACCCAGCGCAATCACTCACAATCACCATTTATTATCTCATAATGTAATATGTATTAATACTTCTGTAATTTTCTTACAGCTTCATCTCATTGGTTTCACTCATCAGTTAATTAATTAATCATTCACGAGGTTAAGAGTTACGACAGTGACTCGGTACTAAACAATAAATCAACCCTTTCTATGATGAACTAGATTGGCACTTATGTCAATTTGGAGATTCATAGTCGGGCAACAGCCGAATAGGATCAGAGGCCAGTTGGAGAGTAGCTACCCAACCCGGATGTACCATCTGTTTGAGAGAGCCATTAAATTGTTTTATGTTACGAAAGAGCAATAGTGTTTTAACCCTCTCTATCACCACCATCACCCTAACTCCCACCGCGACTCATGTTGCCGAGACTTCATGTTTCACCGCGACTCACGTTGCCGGGACATCCTTCTGTTCCCCCGCAACTACCGTTGGTGGGACAATCACCCTACTTCCCACCCCAACTCACGTTGCCGGAACCAGCACCCTACCGACTCATCTAGGGACTTCCTCATGTTCCACCTCGACTCACGTTGCCGGGACTTCCTCATGCTCCACCGCGATTCACGTTGCCGGGACACCCTTCTGTTCCACCACGACTAACGTAGCCGGAACTCTCTCGCCGACCTTTTTCTTACCCCCACCCACACGTGTCTGAACACAATGTCGCCGTCGTCACGACATCAACCAGTTACCCCCAAAGTCAACCTAGAGAACATTTAAGGGGTGTGTCAGGCCTAGAAAACATTTAAAGGATTCAAGAACTAATTTTATCATTCATTACTGTTGTGTTATTTTATTAAATTTATTGTTGTGTAATATGAAAGTGGGAGAGGTATGAGCAAGACTAGTGATAACATTCAGTATACAGCCAGTCCTTGTGATGGAGTGAAGGTGTCGCTTGTAGGGTAACTTGATGGCTTGGCAGACTGGTGCGCAATAGTACCTTCTGGCTCAATGAGGAAAGCAACAGGAAACTGCCGCACTCCTAATTTACCTAGTAAGCCTTTTTCAGTGCTGCCTAGGTTTTCAGCTGACAGTGGAATTGTTTAGGATTCAACCAAACTTTGGGTTGAGTACTAATCATCACACAAACAAAAGTAGACCTTGCATATTAGAAAATGAGAAATATACTTTGAAATAATAGAAATTATGAAAAAATCAAAATATGACCTTGTTTATTAATCACTCCATTACTTTACCCTTTCTAATAATAATAATAATAATAATAATAATAATAATAATAATAATAATAATAAAATTATCAAAGTGATAGTAACAGTTGTACATTTTGATACATGGATTTTGAATTTACTTGGGAAGTATTAGGGGGGAATAAGATAGTGTCAGCCACCCCACCCAAGATAAAGGCATGGGGGATTGAAACCTCCACCCCAGGACCATCTGTTCAGGAGTACTACCAATTTTTATTCTTGAGAAACAAATCTCTTCTGTCACGCTGTCATTGCTAACTAAAGTTATTCACAAGGCCTAAATAGACTGCATTTTACAGTAACGCTTCTAAATAGCCCACATGCAATAAAATTTAACCCATCAAATACATCC
>CABFOW010003224.1:68105-79313 GCA_902141385.1 Timema californicum
GGGGGGTGAGTTAAGTTTAAAACAATAATTTTAGTTATTGTCATTACACTGTATAACTCTTGTTGGTTTACAATATTATGCCTCAATTTGAGATTAATTTGAGAAAACTAGTCTCTTAAAACAAACATTTTTGAGTATTTCTAGGCACTTAAGACAAAGCTACAAGGCTAGGCTATTAGTGATGTTTAGAATATTTTTTTTTGTTATTCAAAGAATCATCATCATCATCTCTTTCCAGCCTGTGGCCGGATCAGTTTATTTAAAATGCCTTCAATCTTCCTCTATCCCTCCACCATTTATCCTCTCAGTTGCACACTTTCTGTTATCAGCTCCTCCCATATCTTTCTTAACCTCCCCTGTGGTCTTTTTCTACATACTTCATTTTCATCATTTTCTTTGGCCTCCTCTTCTCCTTCCTTATCAGTCTTGCTTCTTCTACTATCTCATGTCCTCACAGAGTAAAACTTTCAAATCAGGAATGAATGCTAGCAAATAAAGAGTACAGGGGAAAAAAGTGAGAAAGTCCAATTTTAACTCAGATTGAGTTAGTGCTGCCTTCTGTTAGACAATCGTGAGACCTTTCTGATGTACTTTATATTATGGTTAAGAGAGGTCCTGTCATATTTAAAATGATATTGAAAAACATATTTGCTGTGGTCCTTTTGAGGTTTGACTTATAAAAGATTTTATTCTGGAAAATCTTCAAATTAGACTTGGGCTAATAACCAAGTTTACTGAGTAACCAATAGATTTGAGGAGTTATATCTTTGATGCTAATCATGTTATAAAATATTTTCATGAAAAACTCATTTATATTCAATTAAAATTGGATCAAATAAATAAATGTTAATCTGACAACTTAGCTCAGATGGTAGAGTGTCTGCCTACTCAGCTAAGGGTTCCGGATTTGATTCCCGGCATGACTGAAAAATGAATTGTTGGTGAAATGTGGGTTTACCCTTTCACAGTGATAGATTAACGATCAGGGACTGGATGCTGTGCCTGTCCTTGTCTTTAGTTTATAAGGCATATGAAGAGATGACAGTCCTAGCCAGCCGGTAGTGGAAAATATGTGGCTCGAATAAAAAACTGAACCAGGCCACAGGCTGGAAACAGTAATGGGTGTAAAAGTAATATAACTTTAAAAAAAACCTTTAAGAATGTAGGTATATAATATTAACAATCCCAAAAATGTTATTTTGAGAGTATAATAATGTTTAATAAAACAAATAAAGTCCAAATTGATTTAAAAGTAAGTGGCATAATAGTAATTCAAAATCTAAGTTCTTTTCAAACAGTCAATTTTTTTTAAAATTTGTGTCAGGATTATTTTTTATGTTTTTAGAGAATTTTCTATTACCAAGAAATTATCTTACCCACAATAACTCGCAAGTGGTCTCTTCCCCACTCCCATGATTTAAAAATATTTACCAAGACTCAATGCTGGAAAATATACTTTCTACCCACTTAAAACCATCCATCACACTTCGGTGGGAAATGGCAGAACTTTGCTACTTATCCCCTTCAGTTCCTAAAATAAACCAATCTATAATTTTAGTTTATGGCATTTGCCAAGTGATACCCCTGATCTAAAGAAACACAAATCTGTCACAATTTAATAATGTACAGCATCAACCTTAGGGCAGGAAAGCTTTGTTGTGCTTCCCCGAATAACAGCTAACATGAGGTTAGTACAAAGTTCTGTAAACAACCATATAGTTTACTTTTTAATTTTCGTCCTAGGTTTTATTGCTTACACTTTGCTTTAGTAATAAAATACCTCAAGAAATCTCCTAATCACTTAACAATTTTGAAAATCAATAGGCGAAGGTTTCCCTACTATGTATATTTAGTTAACTGCTAGTGAGAGAATAAGTTATGATATCACGTCTATATTTTATTTTGGGCAATTTTAATTATACCGGCGGGGGGTTGTGATGATAGCTACATATTATTCATAGACAAATATCAAGACTCTATGCCCTAAAAGAGGCCTCTTCATTCTATGGCTGCCAACTATCCAAGATACCAACTTCAATAGTGTGATATGTTCCAAACTTTTCCTTAAAAGCCTTAAAAAAGAATCAATCTCCAATCGCATAACTTCATCAATATTAAAACTATATTTTCGTAAGCCAAATTTTTCAATTAAAGATAAAAAAACAAACTGAAAACATTAACTGAAAATGCAACAAGAAATTAAATAACCGAAAGTACGCACAAAACTTAGAAATTAAAAATTCAACTTTCAACAAAATTTAAAATCTATGAATACCAGGATATATAATCAATACACAGTAACATAATTAGAACATTTTAAAGACATAACATACTTTTTTTTATATATATGGGATTACATCCAACAACAATATTCACTTGAAGTTAGTAACATAAAATTCTAAACAGGTTGTAGAAATTAAAAGTAAACTTTTAACATCTAAATGATTTAAGATAAAAACTGAATTATTATTTTTGACGTCTTTCATTCTATCTAAATCATCACGTTACAGTACAGTAAATATTTTCAGCCAACTTGTTTAAACAAAATAATATAAAGATACATTAATTTATCATCAAAAATAAAATCAAGCTTCACTACCATTCAACCCTCAGGCAGAAAAACAGCCGTTGTCAAATGTTTGCTAAGAAATAATACAAAATTATATCATAAAATAAATAAACATTTCTATAAATTATCAAGTTTTCTTTAATCCCTACTTCTAGATGAGCTTTAAAGTTTTCCTCATATTTGTTTACCAAACCATACTTTAAACGTGCAACCATTTGAAATCCTTGTTATGTATCACTCTACTTGTTTTTTCAAGAGCGCATGTGATTCAAGAGTAGTGCTACAATGATTTGTTTTTAATTTCATATCGTAAGTAAATAAAACTCAGCGTAGGGAAGTAGCTTATCGGCAACTTGGTATCCTACAATATAAGCTGCATCAGCCAACCAAAAAAACCAACCTTGTCCATATTTTCACGCAACCCGGTGCTTCAGGGGCCGCAGTGATGACATTCCTCTGGCTGATGTATGTTTAAGTAACTAGGATCACAGCAGGTCATTACTTCTTTGTGGGGGTTCCCCTTTGTGTGAGGCCTTCAAACCTTTTGAATGTGTAGTTTATGAACACCCAGTCCTTATAAATCACTTCACCATCCTGAGGTAATGGAGCTGCAGCTGGAATTAAAACAGATTCATTAAATGTCTCAAGTCGTTTAATTGCCTACTCATCACCCTTGACACTGTCCTACTTAGAGTGTAGTCAGTGTAGTCAGTGTAGTCAGATATCACCATGTATAAACCTAATTAGGGGTGTACAAAATTTCAAAACTACAACTTAACTTTGAAATAAAAATTAGCTTCGAATTAGTTTTGAAACAAATTCTGGCTTTGACAATTAAAAAACTTTGCCAATAAAAACCTTGAAAGCTAAAGTACTGTTTTATATATTAACAATTAATGTTTATATGAATAATAAGTCTGAAGTAATTGAATTAGATGTTGTGATTATAACTTGATTTATAAGATTAAAATGAAATATTACTAAGAATCGTTCAAAAAAATATTTTATAATTAATTTTAATGCATAAAATGATGCAACTAAGCAGCTATACATTTTTCAAGCATAAAACAAATAAACAAAAATATTTGCACTTCGACTAGGCTTTGAGAATATCTCATATATTTGAATTGAAAAAAGTGGCCGTCATACACCCCGAGTAGAAACTGTTGAGACAATACAATAACACAAACTAGGACCCATTTAACACCAGCTCTATCCGCATCAGTGGTCGCATGGTCTAACATGTCAGACTCGTCTTGGATTGGATTGCAGATTAGGGTTTAATATCCTAGTCGTGTATACTGATTGTGGTTTTTCTTATATGGTTTCCCACTCTTCCTCCATGTAAGTTTAGATACATTTTCTTTAAAATCCCACCTTTCTCTTAGTAAGTGATTCAATTAATGTAATTAATAAATCATATAGCCCAAACGAGCATTAAAACAAGATGGGAAGGAAAAAAAAAACTTTCACTCGTCAGATGGTTTCATGAGTGTCTGTTTTGTGCCTTAAGGGAGTCAGTCATCTTTGGTTGGTGAAAGCTAGCGTTTGGGTTTGTTTTAGTTTTAAACATTAAAATTGGTGTTTATCTCAACAAATTATAATTCAGCATTATTCAGTTGCTGCTGTCCCTCTTACTTTTTAACCCTTATCAAGTTATTGTTGTAGTTTAAATAATTTAAATTAGGATTTTAAGCACTATCCGACACCTTAGCTCAGTTGATAGCATGTCTATCTACCGAGTTTGACCTGATCTACCAGGTTTGATTCTCGGCATGGCCGAACATTTATCATTGGTGAAATGTGGGTTTACCCTTTCATACTGATAAATTAACAGCTAGGGACTGGATGTTGTGCCTGTCCTAGTCATTTGTTGGATTATAAGGCATATGAAGCTACGACAGGCCTAGCAAGCCGGTAGTGGGAAAATATATTGGCTTGAATAAAAACTGACCCAGGCCACTGGCTGGAAACGGTAATGGATGTAAAGTAAATTTTAAAATCTATTTAACTTTTAAAACGTGTAAAATATTGCTGAACATTTTAAATTAAATTCATTAATTTGAAAAATGATACCTGGACACGAGAATCAAACCAGGGATTTTTCTTTGGCTTGGTGTGCCAATGCTTTACCAATGAACTAATCTGCAATCTTCCTGTGCTAAAGGTCATTCATCACTTGTAGCTTGAGACACCGAAATTTCGAGAGACGATTTTACAAACTTTTACTAGTTCATTAAAATGAACATTAAAATATTTTTAATCATTTTTAAAACTATTTTACATACGTAATATTAAACTAAATTGAATGGTGTCGCAAAATTTACTACTTATTTGGCCAACTAGGTTAATTTTTATGAGGAAAACTAATGATATAAAAACTATATTAATTTTTATTGGGTAGCAGATGTCATCTTTCTTTACTTTTTTTTGCATGAAATTACCAGATAAGTAGTTCAAACAGCATTATTAAAAAATAATCCTAATATTCCTGCAACCAACTAAAGTTCTAATTCTAAAAAATTAATTTCCCTCGACCAAAGACCATTGGTAAAGAAATAAAATATGTGTTGGTTCTTGCTTATATGACAAGTCATATTGTTACCAAAGACAAACATTTTAAATTTAAGAACGAGAAATTTAACCATAATTTCTCTACCCATAATTTGTATTTTTTTTCTTTAATCCCTAGTCAAAATAGGCATTTTAATTACAGACTTTTAATATAAAGGAAAAATGGTGCCTAACGGCTATTTTAAATTTAACATTGAAAAGAGGGTAGAAGGACAAGGCTTACACACTTACTAAAAAATTGCAGGCCTTAAGTTCACAATTAAAACACAACAAAACACATAATTATGTAATTTTAGGGGTACACCAGTTCCCTTCTTCAGGGGAAGAGAGTAAAACACCAACTGGACTAAGGTAGCATGGCTAGATTCTGTTGTTACTTTTTTTTCTCTTTCTTTAGTTGCCTATTGAAACTTGTGTCTTGACTCTTCGTAGATGGTTAAAATGATTATTGAAGTATTAAATGATCAGTTATTATTTAAATAGAAATGACTGACTGGTGTGAGTAAATAGGCCAGCTTGGAAGAAAATGAAAGATGGTTATCTAAGGTTGTGCCTTGATTTGGTTATATATAGGTGAACAAATTCCCACCTACGAAGATGGGAAGCATTGCAATGATAATTTAATAATTCAATAATTGAATATAATATAAATATAACATTTTATCCATCTATAAAGAGTCAAGACACAAGTTTGAACACGTAACTACAGAATAAAAAATAATCAAGAAACCAGTAACAACAGTATCTAAGTGACCATGACCTACCTCTGCCATGCTACCATAGTCCAGTCTGTGTTTTACTATCTTCTGATAAAGAACGAGACTAATGCACCCTGAAAATGTCATAATTTTGTGTTGTGTTTTTAAATGTAAACTTAAAGAGGCCTACAGTTTACTGGTGATTGTGTAGGCCTTTCCCTTCTAGCCTCTTCCTTTTCAATATTCAACTTTTAATAGAGAAATACAATCATTTTATTTACCACAAATCAGAGTCCCTAATCAAAGTTTAAAGCAGAGTCTGTGATTGGTGAAAAATGACCCTTAGCATGGGTCGAATCCTAAGATAGCTTAGTGTACAGCATCGGCACACTAAGTCAAGAATTCAGAGTTTAATCCCCCTGCTCAGTTGTCATTTTTAAAATTTACAACATGATACTTGATGCAGCTATATTCGTAATAAAGAACATTTCGATCTCCAAAGCTTCACTAGTCATCTACAATTATTTGTAAAAAGGTTAGCTTTCTTCATTTTAAATTATATTAGGTTCCTCTTTATTTTACACAGGAAATGGTGTTTGTTAGCGTTACTCACGTATCTCCAGCTTCACATCAGGGAAGTCATCAAAGTTGGAGGTATCGTCAATAGATCGTACTTCCACAGGAATGGCCGCGGGGCGCTCCCTTATGTGATCCCAGTCCACACCGCGGAAAAAAGGGGCCAGCTTGAGTTCGTCCATGCCACGTTGCGAGCCGAGTCTCCTCTCTGCCTCGCAACAAAACCTGACGATAGTTTCCTTTGCCTCTTCCGATATGGGCACCTCTGGGGGAAAAGTGAGAGTTTCCCGCCAGTTCATAACCTTGCGATATGTCTCTTGGGGGTTCTCACTACAGAATGGAGGGTAACCTGAAACATTCATTATTTGGAGAAATTGTAATAAAATAAAATCAAAAATAAAGTTTTAGTCACTAGACCATGCTCAAAACTTAATACTAATGTGAGTTTTACTATGGGCGTGCAAAATCCACGCATGGCAAGCTTGTTCAGGGTGTCTACTGAGTTGGAGAAACAAAAATTAGTGACTCTTTTTGACCACAAACTTCCTTCGGTAATCGGCCGAGTATTATATAATGCATATATAGGCATAATGCACTCACACGCAACATTAAACTTTAACTAGATGGTTAACCTTAATCTTATCCAGGTTATTAAGGTAAAAACAACTAGGCCACTTGCGGCTAGCGTGTGGCATAATGGGAAGTGGGTGGCTCGACAGTCAACACACTCGTGTTGTTACGATATGCAGGAAATTCATGATTTTTAGAGACTTTTGTGACCCAGTAGACATCCTGTTGTTATCTTTTATTGTAAATCAAGTGTACATAGCAAGAGAAAATGAAAACAATTTAACATAAATGTGTATTTTAGCTATTAATACTTTTAATGGCTAAAATTCATAATAATTGTTAAAGCGGACATTTTTTTCTCAAAATGAGGCTGATGTTTTTGGAACTTCACACAGAGCTACATAATTTAGAATGGAAAGAGAAACACAATTAACAATTTTGCTGCCAATGAACAAAGAAGGAATGTGTGGTAATAATCGAATGTCTTGAAGCCATCATCTTTTTGTTTAAAAGCAACTTGATGATAATGCTAATACATTCTTGGCAACGTTTCCCAATAATTGAACTAAAGTGACAATTGGAAGCAGAAACAAAGTTTTATTGAGTAATAATTGGTTATATAGACAGTCAACATATTATTACATATTATTTAATATGGAAGAAGGTACAGGAATGGTGGATACAGACATATAAAAAGGGACAAACACAGTAAGGCTTATAAAATGAAAACAAGAATACAGTTCACACTTCTCATTTATGCCAATGGTTAAAGAGGTAATTTCTATTTCTTGAATAAAATAATTTATCGTTACAATCCAACACCCGAACTAGGTTTCACAATATCGGAACTCATTAGGATGGATTTTTTTTATAGCACCACGTTTTACTACTCATTTGAGTTACAAGCTAATGTTAATGGTTTTAGGGGTTAGGAAGGTTATATTTTGAGGAAGTGTACCCACATTTGGGTGGAAATAGAGTGGAAAACCATTTAGGAAAAGCCACTCTCAGTAAAATCAACTGAGATTCAAACCTTGAGCTCACCATCATTGACGGTTTGGTTTACTGCTAAGGTAACGCCTAGACTCATGTCGCCACTGAAGCAAGTGGATGGTGTGTTAAATGTGCAATGCAACTTCCTAAAAGAAGAAACCAAATAACACAAAAGAAAGAAAAAGGAAATTGGTTGAGAATGATAGTATATATAGATATGAACATATAAAAGGGATAAATCATATAAAGGAGAGGTGCAGGAAAACTGAAAAGAGGTTATCCTTGAAGAAGTTACAGTAGAATCCTGACTATCAACATTCAGTTTTATTAGACATATATATAACGTGCTATTGATGTGACCTTGCCGCAAGGAAGAGAAGCAAAGCTGGGAAACAAACTTCATTCATCAATTTATTAAACAGTGACTTTTGGATTTTGCATGTTATACTAAGTTGCATTTAATGGATTTAAAATCCTTTACTTTGTTTACATGAATAAAATAACAGTTTTATAATTTTTTGGATAATTTATATTATGGAGTAATTATTACTAGTCCTTAATTCATATCTAATCTTAACTTCGATTTAATTTTAATTTGGTTAATTCCAGTCCTGCTGCTTATTTCCGAATATCCGACCACCTGACGGTCTCGTTTATGTCATATAGTCGGGACTCTACTGTATTTCTGGTAGACAGTGAAAATTTAACCAAGTAGTTGATTATGTTAAAGAAGTTTCACTCTGGAATTTGCCAAACAGAAATAAGAGCATTAATAAAATAAAATAAAATAAAATCTGTAAGAAATGTGAGAAGTGGATATGGATAAGCACCTGGATATCTCAGAGGAAATGACAAAGTTGCTTATTTAAAGTAGAGCTAGGTTGAATCCATTAGTATTCAAATCTGAAGCTTAATTTTATTTAAAAATGTAAAATTAGAAAACATTAATTTAAGAGGTTTAACTCTCTCACAGTGCTATGCTTTTTCTATTCTTCAATTTAGATTCTGTTTACATTATTTCTTCTTAAGTTGGTAAGGCAGATTTAAATAAAATAATAAACTCTTAACTTATGGTTGTTCTACTGTGGTCTAGTGGTCAGAGTTCCTGGCTATAGAGCTAGAGACACAGAGTTCAATCTCCGGAACTTCCCTATTTTTTATATAAAGCAGTGGGTCTGTAACGGGGACAAACTCAGCCTCATGAATACAAACGAGGAGCTACTTGAATAAATAGGTTGCAGCTCCAGTCTATAAAACTGAGATTAATGGCCAGAAGGTTTGTTGTACTGACCACATGGCACCCTCTATTCGCTAGGGGTGTGCAAAGCTTTGAAACTTCGACTTGCCTTCAAAGCTTCACCAATAAGAATATTGACAATTAAAATACTCAATTTATGTTCAACTATTGCCATTCTAAGCTGTTTTGTACATTACAAACTAATATTTATATGGAAAGAATCTTAAGTAATTTAATTTTAAGTTGTGATAGTAGCTTTGTTTGTCAGATTAACACAAAATATTACAAACAATGATGTAACGAAATATGTTCCCAGTAATCTTAGTGCATTAAGTTATATAAATAATCACAACATAATATATAAATAACCACCACATAGTATTTTTTTAAGTATAAAATAACTAAAAGAAAATATTCAAACTTCGATTCGGCTTTGAGAATCTTTCATATATTCAATTAGAGTTTGCACGTGGACTTCACACACCCCTAATATCGGCAAATGTTAGCAATATTATCGCTAACAGTGGAGGAAGCTCGATCAGTATAGCTTGATTTCAGGCTCACGCCATCTTTTATTTAATATAATGTCAATAGAGTTAAGTGGTAAACTAATGTTCTTAGATCTGGTTGTTATGTTTGCCCTCTAACTATTTGGGCTAAACCACAATTAATAAGTGTAATGATAGTTTCTGATTTTTTTTAAATAAATCCTTGAATATCCTCTAGGATTCAAAGGACCTAATCTCTAGTCCAAGAATATGAATACCAACGTACCAATTAGCATTTCATACATGATGACTCCCAGACTCCACCAATCACAGGCTGGTCCATATCCCGTCTGAAGAAAAACTTCCGGCGCGATGTAGTCTGGTGTCCCCACGGTGCTGTATGCCAGCGCCCGCCGGTTCTTCTTCCAACTTTCAGCCCTTCTTTTGCTGTCCATGGGACTCGATGCTGAACACAACAAGTTCCAGTCTACTTAAACAAGGAAATAATTCAATGATAAAATAAAAAGTGGTTGAAAAATATATTCAAAACTAGCCAAATTTTTATGTGATAGAAAACAAACACAAATGGCATCTGACAGAAACATTAAACTTTTTTTTAATGAGAAAGATTTTGATTTTTTATAAATAGGAATGGGCTATTCAAACCCTTAAAGCATGGGTATTTTAGTATAGACTTGTGGGCCACAGTCAGCAAATTGTCTTGTGGATTAAAAGTGCTATCGCAGGAGAAGCGTCGTATAACACACCACTTCTCCCCTCCATACAACTGTGCAAAGCAGCAGACATCTCGACAGTTGATATTTTCATGTCTCACTGTGCATTCTTTATAGTAATAGAGGAGTGCTTGCTTGTAAGCCAAATGTTTCCACGGTTGGTAAAGGACCAGAAAAGGCACTTTTTCCATTTCCATAAGGACAGAGTATCAGCTTAGTATAACTGGAAAACTGTTAGAACAAGTGAATGATATTGTGTATTTGGGCAGAATGTTCTGTAAAATGGAAGGATAGATGGTGAACTCAACAGACGTCTGATTGATTGCATCTCAGAGAGTAGTTGGATGTATGTGGACTATTGCAAAGAATGAAGTGGTATTGAAAGAGGAAAAAATGGTGGTATATAAAATAATGTTAACACCAACATTGTTTTATAGATATGAAGCGTGGGTTTGTCAAGAGAAACACAAGAGCAGGATGAATGTGGTTGGAATGATATATCTAAGAAATATATGTGGAAAACCTCATATGGACAGAGTCAGTAATGAATGGGTGTTGAAGGAGTGCGGTTTGAAAGGGAATCCAATAGGTCAGTGTGAAAGAAGCGTCTTAAGTTGGTTTGGGTATGTTGAGAGGAGGAGTGTGGATCGAAGGACAAAACAAATATTTAAGTAGAGTATGTGGAACAAAAACAAATGGCTAAATGCTGTAGACAAATGTGTGAAAAAGAAATACATTAAGAGTTTTAAAAATAAATTAAAGACCCTGT
>CABFOW010003225.1:0-46852 GCA_902141385.1 Timema californicum
ATTATTATTATTATTATTATTATTATTATTATTATTATTATTATATTAATTGTTAATTTCAACTAGTTAGTTAAAGTCGCAATATTATTATTAAAATATTATAAATTGAAATCTTTATTAACCCAGATTATTAAATTTATCCTTGAAGGAGCCTTGTGAAAACCAATTCACCTCTACAACTAGCCCTGGATCCACCCTTGAGTGAGGCGTAGTTAAAAGTAGTTGTCCTTCTAACGATAGCATTCATTGTATTCCACCAAACTCCTCTGTAAGCCTTTCCTGTTAGGCTACTAATCCCCACTTTCCTTACTTTTATTTGTACTCAAAGCGAGAAGTTAGTGAGAGTGAGAGCTAATTATACTGTCTCCCTCTTTAACCGGGCCGTCACGAGCACGACAAATCGATAGTGCTACGATCTATCGGAATATATATGTCCCTGGCAGCCTGTGCACACCGTTAAAGGTAACACCACCATCCTCTCCTAATAACAAGCCAGAAGGCATAATAGCCTCAACTTTTCAGTCTCCTAATTCAGAAATGAATACTGGGCCTCTCGGAACTAGTCTGACTAATATTGTTACAAGGTCTGGTATAATTGTCTACCCACCAAAATGCCTTGACTTATGATTCCTTGTTGAAAAAAAAGAGAGAGGCATGTTTAATAAGTTGAATAGTAGCGCCTAACTCAGAAAAGTGTTTTATTTTGTTTTGTCAGATACGATACTTTTAGTGTTTGTTCTAACATGGATTTAGTTTATAACCTTCATTGTATAATTGATCCTGTCTTGAAATTGTTGACCATGGCTCAAAGTTAAATTTGTATGTGATACTAAAACAAAGAGCAAGTTCAAATACAGTGATTGTAGCAAAAGTGGAACAAATCCAGTGGCCAAGTAGTACCAGATTGCTCCTGCTCTATTAAAGGGTCATATTTTTTAAACTATGTATTCACAATTATTTTAAATACTCTCACAAATTTTAATTTACGTGTGAGTACGGTCATATATCTCTAATAGGAGTATCTGTCTACAGATCTAAACTTCTATAGATCACAGTGATCACACTACTCTACGTGAGAGTTTATGAAAATACCGTGCAGAAGCTTTTGTTCGAAGTTCTGCAGAAGGGGAGACCCAAATGACTTTAGAGGACTGTCCCATGAGAAGTTGTGTAGCATTCTTGATGCTATATCAGAGGATCAGGCGGAGTATTCTGATATTGGTGGGGACTCCGATGCAGAAGATTATAGCATCATACCAGAAAGTGTTTCATCGCTAAATTATTCCATAAGAAGAGCAAGTGCAAGTGAAGAAGGAACGCCAGGTGGCTCCCACTCGCTTGCTTCCCATCTTAAAAATGATAATGAAATTCACGATATTCAGCTAAGATCTTCATGTGGAAACATGCGTGATAGCGATAGTAGTGACGTGGAACTTGAAACTCCTAATGCAGTGGATCAAATAAATGTTAAATTTAACAAAAAAAACCCTGCAAACCTAATTCATACCAACAAATGACGTTTACACAACCATATGAACCTAATGTACCAATAAACTTAGCATCTCTATTCAGTATTTTTTCTCTTTTTCTTACCGTAACTTTTATGCAGTATATCGTAGATCAGTCTAATTTATATTCTTCACAAAAGGGCGTAGACTTAAAAATTAATGTTGAGGAACTTCAAGCTACTCTGGGTATCTTGATCATCATGGGATTTCATTCTCTTCCCATTTATAAGCTTTATTGGTCATCTGACTCAAACTTTCATGTACCGAGAATTGCAAACATCATGTCCTTGAAGAGGTTTTTGAAAATAATTTGTTTTCTTCATTTGAATGACAATTCTATCATGCCAAGGAGAGGAGAAACAGCCTTTGATAAAGTTTACAAACTGAGACCATTGTTGACAAAATTGAACTGTAATTTCAGAAATGCTTTCAATCCAGGTCGACACTTCGGTTGATGAGAGCATGGTGGGTTTCAAAGTTAGATCTTCACTGAAGCAGTACCTACCAATGAAACCCATAAAGCGTTGATTAAAAATCTGGACAATTGCGTGTGCATTTTCCGGTTTCATGTTGAACTTTGAAATATATGAAGGCAAGAAAGATGGCCAATTAGAGGGAACATTAGAGGAAAGAACAGTCCTTGATCTTGCAAGATCGTTTTAGATTATGGGCTATTGTTTGTTTTTTGATCTCTTTTTAGCAACATTCCGCTTTTTAAGAAGCTGTTAGATCGAGGACTATTTGGCTGTGGGACAATATTCCAAGCTAGAAAATATTTTCCTAAAACCATTTTAAAAGCAGATAGAGAACTTAAGATGGGCCAGTCATATTATGCTTCTTCTGACGAAATTTCTATTACGAAATGGAAGTATAGAGGAGCAAAATCAGTGGTTACCATTAGCAACATGCATGATTCTGATTATCAAACCACAGTACAGAGAAGAAACAAGAAAGGTGAGAAATAAACTGTTTCTTGTCCTCGTTGTGTTAATGATTACAACAAATATATGAGGGGAGTGGATAGATTTGACCAAATTCTCGAGACATACTCAAGTTCATGAAAATCCAGGTAATGGTGGATGAAGATATTCTACTACCTAATTGATGTTTGTATTGTCAATTCGTATATATTACATCGAGAGACCACTAAACTAAAAAATAACAAAGAAAAACCTATATCCCATCTCACATTCCGTAGCACATTAGCAAATTAACTTATTGGGAGTTTCAGGAGTAGAAAGACTCGAGGTCCAGATGGAAGGAATGCAAGTTTAAGCAAATCTAAATTTAAAAAAATACTCTGTGCCCCCAGAATACTTTGAAACTTGTAGACGTTGGATTGCATTTGCCTGTGAATGGTACTATGCGTCGATGTGCTTACTGCAGCACGAAAGTTAAACCGAAAAGAAGCTCTACGCTATGCAAAGCCTGCAATGTAGCACTCTGCAGGGACTACTTTGCCCGTTTCCATTCCAAAAACTGGTGACAGTTCACATTTCTGTGAGATGATAGTGACCAGTTGACATTAGCAATTTTATTTGGAGATAGAATGAATATAATTTTCTGGTGAACTTTAATTTCAATTTATTGTGTTCAGACATTGTTTTAACTATAATTTTAATATTCTCAATACAAATGTTAGTGTAGTTAGCAATGTATTGATTTATAATTTGTTAGTAAAGTTGAAATATTTCCAATATGTAATCATCATTAATAAAAGGAAGTGGTTATTTAAGTGACCACTATCCAGATGGGTACCCACAGTGTTCTTGAAAGGATGGTGGTCTTTCAAGTAACCACCCAAAAATTCATAATATTTCAATAATGAAATATTTTTTGGCTAAATAATTGATACCAGCAGTCAATATACATAACAATAGTACTTATAAAATAATAAAATGAAAATTATACTTAAAAAATGTTTTGCTCCCTAAAGGGTTAAGAGATTTCCACAAGTATCAAATATTTCAAGTTTATGAGTGAGGATGTTGTGATTTACTTTATAGAATGTCTTAGAGAAGTCTGTATATATCAAATCTACTTATGGATGTTCGCTAAATGAGTTGTAAAAATGTGGTAAGTGTGACACAATAAGTTAGTAACAATCGATCTACTACTGAAGAAACCATTTTATTTGTGGGATATAAAATGTTCCTCAAACATTTTGTTAACACATTTATTTAATTTAAATACTGGTATCTTATATATTCAATCAAATTGGTGAACGGCGTTAAAATGCTACACTGTCTTGTATGTGTATATGAGAAAAAGAGATTGCCTAAGCTTCTCTCTCTCTCTCTCTCATACAATGGTATGCAGGTAACGGCTCGAAAATTTCAGCCAGATATGTTCATTTTGTTATATGATAGAGATCAATGATGTACATTGGCTTAGCTTCAATGTCGGATCACAGAAGTCAGAAACTTAGTAACCACCAGACCGGTATATCTCAGACCTTGGTTAAAATCTAATCGAAAATTATAGATTATTTTGATCACTTCTGCTGAATTAAATTTTAGAAAAAATTAGTTGGCAAAACTGCTTTATTTATTTAATGTAGTCTTATAAAGTAAATTTAGTAATTTGAGTGAACATATCCATAAATAAATATCTATATTTAAACATAATTTTTAATTTCTTACTAAATTTTAAAAATTTCGTCCATATATGATCAGACCTGTTTTTTATTTAGATAAAAACATATATTTAATTATACTTTACACTGTTGGCCATTTGTTTACTTTGAAGTAATAAAATCGCCACCTTAACGTTATTCTGACCCATCACTTATTGAGATATTTTCCTACTCACAATAAATCTTGGCTCGTCTTATCATTTATAAGTTAAACTAAAATAACATTGAATATCGAATGTTATTTTAGTAGGGCTATAGCTAAAGAATCGGTTATGGAAGGACGAGAAGGTGTATTTGTTAAAACTGAGGGATTGGATACGTTTGACCTATTAAATTTATTGAAAAATACTCACGATGCGGTAAGAACTATCATATTTTAATTTTTTCAAAGTAGCCTAGACCCTGTGTACAGAAAATTCTACACCTTAGCTCAATTTAGTAGTAGCGCGCTACTAATTTAAGACTATCTGTTTCGATTCTCACCTTCTTTTAAAGAGATGAAATTGAAGCTTCCCTGGGGTCTTTTACCTAAATTTATGCTGCTGTAAAACTTTTTTTTAAACCCACCAAACAGGATTATTAATCAAAATAATTCACTCTGATACATTAAAGATCAATATTATGACTAATGTAGAGGGATTACATTAAAGATTAGAGGAAGCAAGACTAAGATGGTATGGGCATGTAAAGAGGATGTAGGAGAGGGAGCCAAAGAAATTATGAAAATGAAGTAGGTAGGGAAAAAACTGCAAGGGAGGTTAAGAAAGAGATGGGAGGAGCAGATAACAGAAAGTGTGCAAGTGAAAGAAGAAGAAGGGTTGAAGGATAAACTAAGATGGAGGCAGTTTACTAAACTGAACTGGCCACAGGCAGGAAACAGTTGATGATAATAATGATGATGAATGCCTCATTATGTTTGGTGGTTTTTTAAAATTTTATAAATGTGGGCTGACCTTAAGTTTACACTATATTATCAGTTTACTGCTCAGAGGTATAAAAAAAAAAAGTTAGTTTAGTATCTTATTTTCTATTTATAGTTTTAGGGAGAATATATCCCAAACCAGACTTTTTTTGGAAAGTATAGTATAGGAAAGAAAAGTTTAACTGAGTGCTTTACGATATGCACGGGCGGTGAATCTGATATGAAAGGTACTCCCTTACCTGAAGTACAAAACTTGCCAGACAAGTTATTTTGATCCAATTAAATCAATCGCAAGAAAAAAAATGCTTTAAGAAATATAATCTTTGACTTTTTAGAGAAAATCAATAAAATTCCATTCGAGTGAAATCATTGACAGAAGATACATGATGTATGTTTAGAAAAGGTACAGACACGTATTCATTTTAGAAATGAAAACAATGGCATTGAACAGCTGGGTATAGACAGTGGCAACCACGACCTAAGTATTTGTAATTTAGAAATATTAATTTTCCTAGAAGAAATACTATAGAAAATCAATACATCACAGGTAGAAATAGGAGTCTTCTTAGAAATTTCATGCAATCGTATCATACAGCAAATCTGCACTAAGCAAAAATAAAGATTTAGTCGACTTGCTCTACTTTAAAAAGCAAGGTTAGTAAGGTTTCGCCGGTGACCTGGCGGTCTAGGGGTAAGGTGTTAGACTTCTGTGCTGGCGGCCGGGGTTCAATTCTCGGTCCCGGCACAGATTTATCTGATTACCAAACCCTTCCTTCACCTCTGACAAAACATCTTGTGAATGTGGGGAAGGCCCAGCTTCCACTGTGGTTTGGATTCCACGTTAAACTGTAGGTCCTCCATTTCATATCACAATCACCCTACCATTACACATTAGCGTAAGTGCGTATAACCTGAACGGGTAGTAAGATGCGGTGCTAATAATAATAATAGTAAGGTTTCATAAAATAGATTTTCTTTCAAAAAAGACACCGAAAACTGCTGAAAGATATAGCCTACTATAAAGAGCTAATAATATGAATTTAGGTTTAATTAAAGCAAAACTTAAAATTTAAATCAATGAGAAAAGACTACCTACAAACTATTTCACTTGCTCTCACTTCATGGATCAGGCAAATAGCCACGGAAGTGTTCCATGTTAGTTATATGCCGTTCATAAAGCAGGAAAGCGCCTCAGAGACAAAGGATAAATGACTCTACCCAGAGTCAAGAAAAGGTAAAACACTAAGTCAAAATACAGTTGAATTGGTGAAGAACTTTTATCAAGATGCTGTAGGCTTCATCCTAAATGGTGTGTACTAGAAGGATCTTTTGGAACACATTTGGAATTTATCTGCACTATCCACGGAAATATAACATTTCCGCTTCATTCATGTGCTCTAAAAGAGCCACACAAGAACCTGATTAGCCGCTTAGTTTGTTGTAAAGATAACAGAGATTGAATGCTGCGATGCTGCTCTCAATGCCCATCAAGGGAAAATTTGAAGAGTGGGGCCCTGAACATGGAGTTTCTTATTGGCTAGTCTGTGGGCATCATCAGACGGAACACAACAGGTGAAGTCCACAGTGACATTTGATGATTATTTAACTACGTTAAGAGAGAGACTTGAGATTTTTGTGCCCCTTTCTTTATAACTAAATCCCAAACAAACTACTTAATGAAAGCAAACCATGAAACATGATGAAACTATTGTTCTCCTAGATTTAAGTGAAAACTACTCACATTATTCAAGATTAAAGACAAGGGTATCACTAGACACATGACAGATATTCACCAGCAGGAATCCACACATGTGGCGAGCCACTTAAAGATCTAATTGTCTCTAGTTTTGACAATGTTTATATGAAACACCCAAAAAATCACAGGGTGTATAGGATAAATTTCCAGTGAATTATGGAGGAACATTTTTACATGGAGTAACTTGGTTGGTGTAAAAATAGTTTCATGAAAATCTGAAGTGGTGGATGTTATTAAAAAAATTTCACCTCTGACAAGAAATCTTGTGAATGTGGGGAATGCCAGGCCTCCACCGTGGTTCGGATTCCACGTTAAACTGTAGGTACCTCCATTTCATCTCACAATCATCCCACCATTATACATTAGCGTAAGAGTGTACAACCCGAACGGGTAGTAAGACGCGGTGCTAATAATAATAAATAATAAATATTAAAAAATGTAGCTGAGTGATCTTATATGGAATAACCCATGTCATTTTGACAGTTAAGTCAATTCTTCATTTTGATTCAAGTGGCCATGATTTGGTTGGAAAAGAGGAGAAATAGGGAGGCAAATGAAAGTAACCCACTCTGGGTCATTACATGTCAATTCATCCAATATTCATAGGAAATTTAATCTACCACTTTAGATTTTGGTCAAATTTGGCACAAAGTATCTTTTAATGGTTTTGTCATGCTGTCAATTCTGCACATTGTTGTTGCAGAAGCTTTTCAGGTGTATTTAGGTTATGGTTGGACCTCCATAACTTAAAAACTATTGGTTAGATTGGCTTAAAATTTAAAATATAATCATAAAACCATTCAAAGATACTCTGTGGCACATTTTATCAAAATCTAAAGTGGTTCATTAAATGGCCTGTGTGAACTGATTATATAATTTCTTGGGGTGATGAATGTTCAAACTAATTACTGGAGGCTAAGCTTCCCTGAGGGAGGCGGTGTCTAGAAACTGAAGAGGTCCGCTCACAATCTCAGTCGGTTTTATATTTGGGAGAGTCTGACCAAGGGATTGCATGTTTTGTCTGTTCTTGAGTTAAGCTAGGCCTAGTTTGTAAGTTGGAATTGATAAAATTGGTTTAAAAGTGCACAATAAATGCAACCAATAATAAATAGGTTAGCAATTATATTTATCTTCGATAGGATATATTGGGTTCAGAAAGTCAATGTTAAATACCCCTAGTAAAAAGACCATAGTTATATTAATATTATAATTTAGATATATTTCAAGTGATAGTCTTCAAATTTTAATTACCTGTCACCTTAGCACTGGCACAGCCAGAATTCGTTGGTGAATGGGGGTGAGGGGTTAGTTTCACTGACCAACTAAGCGGGATCCATTGGTTTTTCTCGCGAAAAAATTTGAAAATTTAATTACTGCAAAATGCAAATGCATCAAAAGAAATACAATATTATCCAAATTAATTTAAAATTTATAAAAATTGTTATAATTCTGTAACTATTATGACTGTTAAATTTTTATGAACACATTTTTATTCATGCATACTGCTAGAATATACAAACATGAGAGTTTCAATACATTGTATTTTGGAAATTGGATTCATAAAATTATCTAAGAGCTAAGATTTGAAAAGTCAAATAAGCAACTTACACAAACTCTCTTAACTTCAAAATCACTTTAGAACTAATTCACTTTAGTCTTATGTTAATTTTCCTTGGGTTTATAGAAAGTTCATTAAGAACTTCTTCCTCCCCATGTGGAAAGATCATATCTGGCCAGATATAACCAGAACTGGTGCAAATCTGGCATTCCCAGATCTGGCCAATTCCAGTCTTGGGTCAGATCTGTCATTTTTCCACATGGGTCATAACTGACACCTCTGGATGTATGTACATGAAGCCCATTAAGTCAGTCTTCATTTGTAAAGTTCCTCATGTGTGATTTCAACAGCTTTAGGGACGAGAAAGAGGAAGGTGGGTAACGAGGTCTGGGGGAAGGAGGGCTTTGCCAATGCACGCTAGTATAACATATTGATATGACATATGACCTATAGATCTAAGCTCATTTTGTATATTTTAGGCTCTTCAAAGAAATGATGAGACAACTAGACATTGGATTAGAATTAGAGATGAGCACAGCGCTCTACTGCACAATCTTCAAAGTATTGCCATTGAACTCTCTCATCAAGTTATGGTCCCAATTGGTTCAAAGGCGCTTATGAGAGGGAAAATGGTGCACACAAACGAAATTTTAGTTTGCCTTGGAGATGGATGGTTTGTGAAATGTAGTGCCAAAAAATCATCAGAAATTTGTGAAAGACGAATTAAGAGTAAGTTATTTCCCGTAACTTTTAAGTGCATGCTCCAAATAAGCCATCATCATCATCATGAACATTTTCCAGCCACTAGCCAGTTTGTTCGTAACACTTGCCTCTCCAGCGTATTCTTTCTCCCCATCACCTCTTCTCACTCCTCCGTACTCCCTTCATCCACCTGTACCTTGGTATCCTCTCCTCCATTCTCCTCACATGGCTCTATCACCTCAGTCATGACATCTCTATCCCACCTGCATTGGCTCCTCAACTATCCTTCTCACCCTCTCATTCCTCATCCTATTCTATTCTTATTGTGTTTTATTTGTGTATATTTATTCTATTATTATTATTATTAGCACCACGTCTTACTACCCGTTCGGGCTATACGCACTTACGCTAATGTGTAATGGTAGGGTGAATGTGTAATGGTAGGGTGATTGTGAGATGAAATGAAGGACCTACAGTTTAACGTGGAATCCGAACCACGGCGGAGGCCTGGCTATATTTATTCTAAATTACAGGCAAAGTTAGATACTTTACTTAGTACACCCACACCAATGTAGAGATGTGTTTTCCTAGTAACATAACATTAGTAGGTACCAAAATGTCTTTTGATTCTCAATCAACAGACGAAGATTTGAGACATACAATACCGATATAAAGATATTGCTTTTCTATGATTAGACAGTTAATCATGTTGGCCTAATTACCTGTACAGGACAAGATAATGTTAGGCCTACAACATATTATTTACTACTACTTGGAACAACTCAATCATGTCTTGATTTAATTGTGAGGAGAGAGCTCAGTTTGAAGCGTAGATTTGCTTAGCATTAATTGAAGATGGTGCGACCTGTCGGAGGGCTACTTACCAAGAAGGAAATTAATACATGGTGATACTGTCTTGCAGAAATAACTGTAAGAAATGTCTACACAAAAGATTTGTTGCATTAGAACTACCTCTGTTTTTCTCTTTTTGAACAGAGCAATATTTTGTAAAGTTAACAAAAAATGAATTATACATTGATATTACATGTTCTATAGTGTTCTTTATAAGGAATTACACATACAATTCACAATACGTACACTAAATAAATAGATATGTTCAATTACAACCAAGGTACAGCAGGAAAGTAGTAATAATTAAAACGCTAGCCTGATAAGAAATGTCTATATGCCATCGTTACGGTGACATTATTATGATAATTAATTGTATTATTTTATAAATTAATGTGGGGAATACCAGGCCTCCACCGTGGTTCGGATTCCACGTTAAACTGTAGGTCCTCCATTTCATCTCATAATCACCCTACCATTACACATTAGCGTAAGTGCGTATAACCCGAACAGGTAGTAAGACGCGGTGCTAATAATAATAATAATAATAATTTTATATTAAAAGTTCTGGTGTTTCTTTTATTTTTATAGTCTTTTATTTTATTTTAAATGAATGAACTGTTTACTTTTTAGCTAGATATCACACGCATTTTATATTTTAATAAAAGCCCGACTATTGCGTTAAATGAATCTTAGCTATACGTCTTCTTGTCAAGAAGGAAGGATCACCAGTAGTGAGGAGAATGTGCGCATTTGAAGGGGTATATCAAGCGACAGTTCCTTTTCGAAGCTTCCTAAAAGAAAAGGGGTGAGGTCATCCAGGTGCGTCTCTTTCCACAGAAAGTGTGTTGTCTTTTTAAATAAAGACGTAGAAGGATTTCACCACACCTTGCAACTCAACAGTTCAACACAAACAAATCTTACTACCCGCTCGAATATTAAATATCGTAATTTTGAATATAGATTTGAATAATAAATTATATGATATGTATAATTCCATATCATTACATAGTACATCATTGCTGTACATCTTTATTCATCAGTTGCCCTTGCTTGTGTTGACTGAGAACAGTTGGACATCACTGTAAAATGATGAGTTGGCACTATCTAGGAGAAGAAAAGTTACCAACTTTGAAGTCTTAGTCGGGCTTGCAGTTGGAGACTCGAGCGGCCATGCCGGAGCCGATTAGAACATTAGAAATATTATAGAACCTAGAGTGTGTGAAGGCGAAGAAGGTGTAGTAGTGCAATGTAAATTCCTTTATCTCCTTATTTGTCGCAACAAATCTTTGCCATTCAAGTCTATTCTCTGCTACGCTGTTGGGCTCGTCTCATGACTTTATGAATTTCCTGCTTTCTTCAATGACAGCCTTGCGTCTAGTCCTCCTTGGTCTGTCCCAACGTCAGTTCCTTGCGGTTTCCATCCCAGAATTTCTCTTGAGACGCTATATTGGTCTCCCCAAAGAGTGTGGCCAAGCCACTTGTATTTGAGTGTGCAATCTGGTTAATTAGTCACAAATAGTTCAAGAAACAATCATGCTACTGGTATGCCTCAATTATTGGTGGTTCATTGAGAATAATAATGAAGTTAAGTAATGTTGGGTTACAAAGAAAACATGTTTCTGTTTGTGACGTCCCTCCTGTGTCTACACTGTCCCTCCCCCTATGTCTACACCCTGTCACTAATTCCCAACATTTGAATAACTGAAGCCTGTTTCTATATGTGGTGTTTCAAGATGTTACTACACTGTGTGTATTAGGCCTGATTTATTATATTACGATGATACATTTGATATTCATTTTTTTACTAGAAGGACAGTTGTTACATATCAAACTACCTCTTTCATTTTTTATAATATTGCGGCAATCTCTAGATGAAGCAGGCACAATAATAATATTTCCATGGTACACCAGACGGTGAATGGACTTGCAGGAGCATGCATTTATGGAACCACCCAATTCCTTATTCCAATAAGTTGTATATTTGTGTTTTATTTTTATAGTTTATTTAGCATTTTAATAAATGTTTAATTTTACGAAGAAGATTACCATAATTTTATTGAAAGACTCAAAGTTGATTTTCTATCAAAAGTAATAAGTCATCGCACGACTTAAAAAGTAGTTTAACCTAGTTTAGTACATACAAAAAATAAGATAAAAATCACTTTGAATCAAATTAGTGCTTTCTACTCCAGTTAACCACTCAACTACGGGGAAAAATAGTGATGATTATAGCCTACAGAAATTCAACTGTTCATATTCATAAGGTATTTTATTCATATATGTGTAGTTTCTGTAATCGTTAATTGTGCTTCAGCCTGACAATATTTGTAGCTATATTTTTTTTTTACTCTAGTGTGTGATGAAATGTTGGATAAACTCGAGAAAGAGCGAAATTTTCTCATATCTCAGAAACAACTTCCTGTGGAACAGGAAGCCTTTGCATCAGAGGAACAATCCGAGATTGTGGAGCCCTATAATGAGGAGCAAGAAGCAGAATGGAGGGGTGAGTACCTTGGGTGCACTCATCAGAATCAACACACAACCTTGATACCATCGGTGTGAAGCATTTACTCCTGTTTCCCACTGATGAACTCTAGGCTAGAATCACGGGTCTAAATGGTTTCTCCTTTGCCTTTCAACTAAATTTTGGCACATTTCTTCTAAATTATGCCTTTAATTCCATACCCTGCATGTTCTAAGCCGCTACTATCGTAGTAGACTAGACTGCCAGTGATGGGTAGATCGAGGTTCGAATCTCGGTCGGGTGTATTGAGGGTGGTTTTTCCAAAATAGTTTTCCACACGCACAAATGTGGGTACTCATCCTCTAAATACAACCTTTCTAATCCCTAAAACCATTACCTAGTTAGTACATAGTAAGCAGATAACCCAAATAGGTATTAAGATGCAGTGCTAAAAAAAAAAGTAATATAATCTGGTTAGTCCTGACTAGGGATGTGATATAGAAGGAAAAGTATCAGTATATTGATTTTTTTTTACAAGATGCTTTTTCGCTAGCCAGCTACTTACAAATCATCCATAATTCACTTCTGGGAGGTGGAATTTTTTAGCAACATTCATTGTTTATATACTCTATCAAGATAGATTATTAATTGTTGACAAACAATAGAAGAATGGATGCCCTACTTCATCTGTTTAAAACCCCGCACATAAACTTTTTTGCTTCTTCTGCTAAGGGCACCCTTGAGTTGAGTGAGTTCATTCAGCTCTACAAAAGCTTATTTTGTTTAGTTTGTAATGACAGTGCTAATTTATAAAGCAAGGGCTAGTAGACTGGTCGCCACTCGCCTCGTTGCCCGTCCTTGCATCAGGTTGTATTTATTAACAAAGATGACAGAACAGCTTTGAATTATAATGAACTAAAAGAGATTGACTGCTAGAGTTGCAGAAAATGAGTGAGAATTGAGGAATGGTGTCATTTGTTCTTCCTCCACAGTCCGCCCTAGTAAACATTTAATCCCAGCAAAAGTGAAGATAACAAACAAGTTGTTTCTTTCGATACCGATCTGATATCAGAGAGTGAGTACTAATATCAGTAAAAGTACCTTTTTGGGGGGGAAAATATTGATATTAGTAAAGTAGCTATACTTTTTTCACACATCCTTAGTACTGACAAGAAATAAGTGCAATAAAATTAAAATATTTTATGTAGACCTATACCAAAGTCCTGGAACTGGCTATAAACCAGCAGCTTTAATCATCTAATTTCAATTAAAAGTGTAAAGAAGGCCAATTTTAAGAAATTACTTCAGAATCCACCTGAAGAATGGATTGAAAACTAAATTGTATACAAACATTTTGTAGTTCAGCTTATCTTTATCAAACCTGAACCTCCCAAGTTGGGTTATTAATGTCGCCCTACCAATTAACCATTACTTTCTTATTCAGTTCGTCACCGTCAAAAAGAACAAGAGTACCGCCAAAGGTTGGCAGAACTGCGCAACAAGGAGAAAACTCCAGTGAACAACGAAGAAGATCTGTGGCAAAGACTGGACCAGTTAGAGTTGGAAGAAGAACTTCAAGAAGAACTCGATAGGTTTGTTGATATCCTGTATTTATATTGATTACATCAGTCACAGCTTGTGAATGTGGGGAATGCCAGGCCTCCACCATGGTTCGGATCCCATGTTAAATTGTAGGTCCTCCATTTAATCTCACAATCATCCTATGATTACACATTAGGTTTAGTGCATATAACCTAAATGGGTAGTAAGACGCGGTGTTAATAATAATAATAATAATAATTACATCAGCCCTTGTAATCTATTGTTGGGAATAAATTACCTTATTTATACTTTATTCCTTTTCAATTTTTATTTTCGAAATTATTGAAATATATCAAAAACCCATTTCAGTGGCAGCATGGCCTATGGCGCTATTCTTGCAGTAAACTAGATCGCTGATGACGAGGAGATTGAGGTTCGAATCTTGGTCAAGTGTACTCAAGATGGTTTTTCTAAAATGTTATACCTCCCCCCCTTCCTGCAAATGCAGGTACACTTCCTCTAAAATATAACTTTCTTCATCTAAGTATATAACCTGAATGGGTAGTAAGATGCATTGATAAATAAATATATGTAAAAGGTTGGATTTTTATGTTTGGCGAAACTATAATGAAGCAAACTGTGTGCTGTATACTAATGGTGCTTTCACTTAGAGGTCATCAATTAACCATGTAACGCTTTTGTTCTTAATATTTTACCAACCCCTCCCTCCTCCACCCACTCCCCTAACCCCTTGAACCTCTGTTACATAACTTAACATCAAGAGTAAATAACATTATTTCATTGAAAATCTTTTGTGACACTAAAATAGAAACTTGGCCTACTACCTCTCAAAATCCATTTTAAATTCTGAATATAAATGGTTTAAACATTACAACTTGAGTATAAGATTTGTGTTACATGTGATGTACCCACTCTCCCCTCACCCCTCTCTAGATGATTTATGGATGACCCCTTTTCATAAATTTGCACTTGTATTTGGGCTATCCACCATAGTAGTGTTGGTAACTGACAGATAGCTAAAGTTACCAGATCTACTCTCATGTACCCATTCACCAAATTATACGATTCACAAGACCATATGTTGAGCTCCTCTCACGTTCGGCAGTCAAAACTTTCATGACAAACAATTTGTGAACAATGGGAAGATGGCACCAAATGGCTCTATTAAATTAAACATTGAAAGGAGGGTAGACGGGCAAGGCCTATACACATCAGAAAACTGTAGGCCTCAAAGTTCACAGTTAAAACAAACTAAAACACATAGTTATGTGTTTTAATTTTGAACTTTGAGGCCTACACTTTTCTGATAAATGTGTAGGCCTTGTCCTTCTATCCTCCTTTCAATGTTTAATTTAATTGACAACAAACCATTTGTTTTTAATTATTTTATTGTCGATCTCAGTGGCTCAGAGTAAAGTCCTCGCCTCAGGACCCGATGTTATTGGGTTCAAACCCAGCCAGGGTCAACAAATTTTTCTTGAGTGATGAAAGTCATTAGCGCAACTTCTTATAGAGGGAAAATAAAGCCTTTGCTCCTATGTTGATTGTGATATGTAAAAGAACCCTAGAGGATATGTGAAAATACCTTGCCCAGCAAAAGTATAGGCCCTTTCACTCTCATTAAAATAAAAATTCCCATGTGATATAATCTTTCGGTTCAAAATATGCACATTAAATACCCCAAATAAATAAATTTAAAAAAAATATATCTTTTTAAATCTTTTGATAATTGGTTCTGAACTAGCAATAGTCAGTGTTAGAGCCCTAAAACAAATTTCAATTGAAAAGTGAATATATATATATATATATATTTATCTATATATATTTTACAAATTTGAATCTTGAATCCTCAGATCTTCACTCATGCCTTAAGGCATAGTCTGTGATGGAGATCATAGGTTGCTTGAGGCTCTCATTGATACCCCAACCACCGAAGACTTGGAAGGTCGGTTTTATGCTGCCGTTATCAAATTTATAAATATGATAATTTGTGCATTAATATTCGTAACTTATAGATTATTTCCATCTTTCAACCTTTAGTATTCTTGAATGGTTTATTTTAGAAGCATTATCATTCTTCCATTTCATCTTTATTGAGCTTAAAAATAATGATTTCTTATTTTATCTTTTCAGGCTGCACTCGGAAGATGGATACTACAGTAATGATGAACAAGATTATGGAGAGGAGGTAGAAGAGGACGAAGAAAACCCAGACGAGACTCGTCACCAACTTGAAGAAGTTAGAAAGAGGAATGTGTTTGTTCAGAAAGACCTTGGACACTCGTCTATGGCCGGCACCAGCACTGATGACAGTGCAGGGCCAGAGTATGAACTAAAACGCAGGAGGGTTTCATTTGCTGACCTACATCAAGAAGAGAATGATGGCAGTAGTGAAGAAGATGAACTACGTATAGTGTTTCGCCACACGCCTATAGAGAGCACTGACTTACACCCTCAAGGCTGTGAAATTCCACAAAGCCCTGCAGATATTTATACACAATATAGAGTTAGACATTCCAAAGACAAAGAGACAGTTCCCAAATCCATCCTAAAAAA
Organism: Timema californicum; assembly: GCA_902141385.1. Classification (NCBI taxonomy): domain Eukaryota; kingdom Metazoa; phylum Arthropoda; class Insecta; order Phasmatodea; family Timematidae; genus Timema; species Timema californicum. Next base: position 16,517 of record CABFOW010003225.1, read on the forward strand.
GTCAAGTGAACCAATACGAGTACAACAAACAGCATCACTGGATCAGGTGGAATCATTGCCAACTGTCTCTGCAGCAGCTTCCAAAAAATTACCTCGAAGGGTTTCACCCATATCAGTGAGTATATGTAGTTTATTTAAAATAATAATTTCACTCAAAGCTAGTTATGATGAGCTTTCACTCAAAGTTAGGTGTGATGAGCTTTCACTCAAAGCTAGGTATGATGAGCTTTCACTCAAAGCTAGGTAGAATGAGCTTTCATTCAAAGCTATGTATGATGAGCTTTCATTCAAAGCTTGGTATAATGAGCTTTTAGGCAACCAGCTAGGTTAAGTGAAGCCTGCTTTATGGGCAAGTGTATTGAAAATAGAATCTCATTTGGAGGTTTCAACAGTAGAGGCAATCAGTCTATAAGTAGTTCAAGGCCGAGGTGCATAAGGTATACTTTTTTTAACTAACAGTGAACCTAATTCAAGTACATGAATTATTTCCAAAAACCAAACTAAATTTTGAATATTCTGGTTTTATGAATAAAAAATACATTGACTATGTATATGACTTCAGCTATAAAGTTGTATAGAGTACAGAATTTAAAATAAATAGCAACCATTGTGTGATTTGAAACTGAAACCATTGATTGTTGAGGGTTTAATATTCAAATAATAGCACTACCAGCACATTATGGTCACAAAGCGCTTAATAAAGCTAATAACTTGTGTTTGTTAAGTACATGTATATAAAGTAGGGCTGTGCGAAGATTCCAAACAAACATCAAATTCGGCTTCGCTTGGAAACAAATTCCAACTTCGAAGCTTTGCTAATAAAAATATTGACAGCTAAAATACTCATTTTGTGTTCATTTATAGCCACTCTAAGCTGTTTTGTACATTACAAATTGTTGTTCATGTAGAAAAAAACTGAGGCAATTTAATTGTAAGCTATGATGATAGTTTAATTTGTCAGATTAACACAAACTTTTACAATGGCACAATAAAATATTTCCCAAGTAATCTTTGTGCATTAAGTTTCATAAATAACCACAATATAATATTTTTTCAAACATAAAATAAATGAAAGAAAATATTCGAACTTCAATTCGGCTTCAAGAATAGCCCATATATTCGATTTGAGTTTGCTTCGAATTGAAAAAGTGGACTTTGCACACCTCTAAAATAAAGTAGAGATGGGATGTTCAAATCCTTGAATCCCTTGAATTATATGGTATTTAAGAGATTCGAGATATGTAAGAATCTCAAAAAAAGTATCTCAAATACAATATTTTTTAATTATTATGACGACCTTGACCTGACATAACAATTTTAATAAATTGGTCTGGTAAAAGCAATTACATAGACTTGTGTAGTTGGGAGGATAAAAAAAAGGACAAACTTGTCTTAATAAGATTACTTTACTAAAACAGCGTTCTATTTGTTGTTTATGAGGTAATAGATATGACAAACAAAACATTGTTTGTCAGTGGCACAAAGCCTTCACAAGCTTTTTATTTTTAATTCAATTTTAAATTTTTTCATTTTAATTCAAACCGTTTGAATTTAAAATGATTTGAAATTGGATTTGAGAGTCGAAAGAAAGTTTAAGATTCGAATTTTAGAAATACAGGATTTGACCCATCTCTCATATAAATATATTTGATGCTTCCAGGTGTTTGGTGATGTCTTAGAACACTCCGCTGGGGACCTTGACGCCCCGCAGGCTCCATCCCTGAAGCGCCCTACAAGTAAATTCAGGGCTAACCGGCAGGCAGCGAAACAATGATAGTTGGACTTAATTAAAATATGTTGGACACAAGCCAAACAATAGCTATGCAGGTATAGGAAAGAATGCGCTTGTAAGCTAAGACCTTGAGCAAACACATTTACAAGCCAGCTCACTCACCTACAGATTATAAGTCAGCTTGAACAAACGTTATTACAGTAAAACCCAGTTAGATATAAATTTTAGATAGTCTGAAAACAATTATTAGAAAACAGGGACCAAGAAACAGTGATAATAAATGTTGAATATTTACCGTATTATTAAAAGATATACTGCAAATGTAAAACTACAGTAAATATTACATGTTGTACATCAGTCAAATGAATGTACATTTTATAAAACTCATTCAACTGTAATTTAAAATTTGTGAAAAGACTCTTATCTCCCTGCAGATCCCTTCATATTCTCCTGCTTGATTTAAGCAAGCCTTGGTCCAATTTAGTTTGGATTAACGAGGTCTTACTGTATTTGAAGAGTGTTTATTATAAAACAATTTTCAGATGTAAATGGTTCAGTATTGAGAACTACTACATTTTGGAAATATGCTCACAGTTAATAAAAATAATAATATTTAGCACTGCGTCTTACTACCCGTTTGGGTTATACGCTTAATAAAAATTAAACTTTTTTTTTTTACATCCATGACTGTTTCCAGCCTGTCGTAGCTTCATATACCTTGTAATCTAACTTAGGACAGGCACAACATCCAATTCACGACTGTTAATTTATCAATGTGAAAGGGTAAATTCATATTTTCAGCCAATGCTGCGAATCGAACCTTCGACCCTCAGTCATTAGGCAGACACGCTACTGACTGATCTAAGGTGTCGGACAATAAAAATAAACCAATAAGTGCAATTTGAAAAAAAACCCACCCAGGGAATGAGGATAAACTGTGTGAAGAATCCATTGCACAAATTTGACATCATAGAGTGAGCCAGCCAGGGGTGCAGAATATGTGCAGAGATCCAGTATTTCCTCAGAACATAAATAAAAAAATCCCTGAAAACCATAGCACTCAAAATAAAACATTGAATATTTTAGAGAGGCTGAAGGGAATAAGGATCATTACCTACTACATAGCTTGGAGAATTCAAATTAAAATATATTTGTAATAGTTATTTTTATAGTAGGCCTACCTACCTTATAAAAGATTTAGTTTTCTCCCAGAAATGGCAGTCTTCCCATTTTCTTGTGTGCATTTCATATTATTAATTGTTCAATGATACCAGTAGGCTTACTGGTCGGTACCAACATTTAATTTTACATCTTGAGAGTAAGAAGCAATGGAGTGTAATTCTGAGAGGTCTTGGTTCAATTGTTGATTTTCGTAGAATTTTCGTTTTTTCGTAGACTCGCCACTACTGCAAGGTCTATCACTATCAACCACACTAGGGGAAATACTATCGCTATTTACGGCTGAGTTTTTCCTGATTACATAATTTAGGTTTTACAAAACTTGCAATACTCCCTTGATCCTTACTTTTAGGTTTTTCTTGGGGATGTTTATTAGATAAGTGATATCCGAGTTTATCACGTCTACCACGCCATTTACAATATGCACAGTTGACATAAACATTTGTTTCACTAAACCATCTAATTTTTTACAAACATTTATCTATTGTACAGTGTACAAACCTTAATAAGTGCACTAAAAACAACAATTTCATGGTTACACATTTATTACAATACGCATGTCACAAGTTTAATTAACTGTGCACACTTCGCTGTGTGATTAGGCCATGATATAAGGGTGACTGAATTCAAACTAAAACAAAACATCGCTCACCTTTCTCTACCCTCCACCGCCTGCTCGCCATAGCTACCAAACACCCGCGGTAGGATAGGTGACTTGAATTATTAGATTTTCCCTCTGCCCCTTATATTAGCCCCTAGATCCCGCAACTCTTTGTGCTTACACTGGCACTGCCTCACTATGAGACATACTGATAGTGTGGAGTGTTGAGTGTCATTAGTCTTTGTTTTTCATACAAATGAAACTACCATATCAGAACCAGAATGTATTAATAACATCAACAAAATTCCCTGGCCTAAATGTCCCCAGGACTGCTTTAATTTCCCCCGAACCTCGTTCACGCGTTTGGACATATTCTGCACCCGTGTAGTGAGCTAGTGTTTCTCTTATTTCTTTCACTTTTTTTTATATAAAGATAAAATATAAATAAAACTCTTTGCATAAAAGTATGTGTGACTTTTTACCATAGAAGCCAGAATATTTCGCCTTTGTGCATTAGATTCTTCCCACACTATCTCCTCTTTTCCTACGTGGGCTTTCTTCACTCAACTTTCCCATTATCTTTCCTTATTTTTTCCATCTCTATTATTGTATAGTCAATTATTTAGCTATTGGGCCTCTTTATTGTCAAATATAAAATAAAAGTGTTAACAACAGTGCTAAATGCCTAGAATAAATTTTTTTTAATCTTTTGTTTCTATGAGGAAAACCTCTTTTGCTTTGTGGGGTAGTTGTATTATATTTGGTAGATGGTACCTTTTTCCAAATATAATTAAGTCTTATGTTGTAGTGTAATTTATTAATGAAAAGATCAATCTGTTATTTATCTTAAGGTGGCAGTAACTTTCTTCTATCAAGGCCTGGTATTATTATGTTTTAAGCTAAATGGAAAATGTTCACTGTCTTTAATAATCCAGGTGCTTGGTAGTGCCAGTATAATATCATTATACTAATTTAAATGCCCCAAAGTACTTACCATGTTAATGAAGTAACATGTTGAGCCCCATTGTGATCCCCAATCAAGCTTTTGAGTGGTCTGTAGGCCCGCAGCCGTCTGGCTGGACTTTCTCGTAGTACACAGTAGCCTCAATGGGGACATTCTCGTAGTACACAGTAGCCTCAATGGGGACATTCTCCTAGTACACAGTAGCCTCAATGGGGACATTCTCCTAGTACACAGTAGCCTCAATGGGGATATTCTCATAGTACACAGTAGCATCAATGGGGATATTCTCATAGTACACAGTAGCCTCAATGGGGACATTCTCGTAGTACACAGTAGCCTCACTGGGGACATTCTCGTAGTACACAGTAGCCTCAATGGGGACATTCTTGTAGTACACAGTAGCCTCAATGGGGACATTCTCGTAGTCCACACTAGCCTCAATGGGGACATTCTTATAGTCCACACTAGCCTCAATGGGGACATTCTCATAGTCCACACTAGCCTCAATGGGGACATTCTCATAGTCCACACTAGCCTCAATGGGGACATTCTCATAGTCCACACTAGCCTCAATGGGGACATTCTCATAGTCCACACTAGCCTCAATGGGGACATTCTCATAGTCCACACTAGCCTCAATGGGGACATTCTCATAGTCCACACTAGCCTCAATGGGGACATTCTCATAGTCCACACTAGCCTCAATGGGGACATTCTCATAGTCCACACTAGCCTCAATGGGGACATTCTCATAGTCCACACTAGCCTCAATGGGGACATTCTCATAGTCCACACTAGCCTCAATGGGGACATTCTCATAGTCCACACTAGCCTCAATGGGGACATTCTCATAGTCCACACTAGCCTCAATGGGGACATTCTCATAGTCCACACTAGCCTCAATGGGGACATTCTCATAGTCCACACTAGCCTCAATGGGGACATTCTCATAGTCCACACTAGCCTCAATGGGGACATTCTCATAGTCCACACTAGCCTCAATGGGGACATTCTCATAGTCCACACTAGCCTCAATGGGGACATTCTCATAGTCCACACTAGCCTCAATGGGGACATTCTCATAGTCCACACTAGCCTCAATGGGGACATTCTCATAGTCCACACTAGCCTCAATGGGGACATTCTCATAGTCCACACTAGCCTCAATGGGGACATCCTCATAGTCCACACTTGCCTCAATGGGGATATCTTCATAGTACACACTAGCTTCAATGGGGACATCCTCATAGTCCACACTTGCCTCAATGGGGACATTCTCCTAGTACACAGTAGCCTCAATGGGGACATTCTCATAGTCCACACTTGCTTCAATGGGGACATTCTTGTAGACCACAGTAGTCTCAATGGGGATATTCTCATAGCCCACACTTGCTTCAATGGGGACATTCTTGTAGTCCACAGTAGTCTCAATGGGGACATTCTCATAGTCCACACTTGCTTCAATGGGGACATTCTTGTAGTCCACAATAGTCTCAATGGGGATATCTTCATAGTCCACACTTGCCTCAATGGGGATATCTTCATAGTACACACTAGCCTCAATGGAGACATTCTCGTAGTCCACAGTAGTCTCAATGGGGACATTCTCATACTCCACACTTGCCTCAATGGGGACATTCTCATAGTCCACACTTGCCTCAATGGGGATATTCTCATAGTCCACAGTAGTCTCAATGGGGACATTCTCATAGTCCACACTTGCCTCAATGGGGACATTCTTGTAGTCCACAGTAGTCTCAATGGGGACATTCTCATAGTCCACACTTGCCTCAATGGGGACATTCTCGTAGTCCACAGTAGTCTCAATGGGGACATTCTCATAGTCCAGAGTAGCCTCACTGGGGCACAAAAAAGTTCCCCAGATCCAGGGATGTTTTCTGGGCCCAATGGGGTCCTACTCAGTAACACCCACATAATGTGTTCTCCTGGACATCAGAAAAGATCAGAAACAAATTACATTGTGCAGTCAAAGGTCCTGCATTAACCCCTGGGGAAAGTTAACCACAGTAGGGCTCATTGTGTTAAAGAATTAAAAAGAAATTGATTTTCCAAAGGGATTAGGATTAAAGGTGAATTAACAGCTGAATGAACTATTTAGCAAAAACTGTATTTTATTAATACCAGTGACAAGATCTTAAACATATCTGTTGAGAACTATCATGTCATTTACATATAAAGTACCACCTAGCTTTCATTCTATCAAAACTATTTCATTTACATGGTCCTACCTATATGTCCTATCATTTTTTACATCCTCTCCCTTTTGTTTTTTTGGTTTCCTCTTTTGGGAAGTTGTGTTTGCCACTCCCCCCTGATAAGTTCTGATAGGATGAAACCTAGGTTGGGAGATTGGGCGGTAATAATTAGTTTTCTTCGTGAGGCAGCAATGTAAAGTGTGAACTGTTTTTTTCTTTTCATTGTAAAGCCATATTGTTTTTTTACATGTTTTTATCACCTTTCCTGTACCTTCTTTCAAATATAAAATAATCCCCTCATAAAGCAAAAAGAGGTTTTCCTTAGAGAGTTATATTATAACTAATATGTTTCCTTAACTAAAGACTATTAGTAAAGAAGTGAAAAATGTGTTTTATGACTATCATTGTGACCAAGGTCAAATATTTTACATTTAAGTTACATTTAAGAAAAAGAAATGTAGTCTTAATTTTTTTATATATGTACAAAAATGTGGTTATTTTAATAATTTTTAGCAGAAAAAAGCATTTTATTTACAGACTTTTAATACAGAAATACAACCTTTAATTTAGCCAGATCCAATCATTTTATTTTCCACAAATCATGGTATCTACAAATAACAAACTTGGTGACCAAATCTCAGACCATTAAGGTGCGGTGGAAGGGGCTGCGAGAAATAGTCTAGTTTTTTGCAGTTTTTATAGAAACACTTTCTTTGGTCAAAATACATCATATATCTCCAGTAGAAACAGAGTTTAATTTTCAACATATCAACAGTTGATGAATATCTGTAAAGTGTGTCCTTGAATTTAATGACAACTTTTCGCTTGATTTAACATATCTCTCATCTAATGCCGCTATGACATAACAGATATTCAACAAATGTTGATTTCACCATGTATATAAAATTAAAATATTGGTTCCTATTGGAGGAATATTTAATTTATTTCGCCAAAAAAAAAGTTTTGCTATAAAAACTACAAAAATAGATTGTTTCTTGTGCCCTACTTACGCCCCACATTAACCTTCCAATTAACTGATATATGACTTACAATAAATGCATAATTACAAAAATATTTTACATCTAATTAGTATTTTTAATTTCAGTAACAACTTAAATATTTAATATTAAAAATAAATCTCTCTAGTTTACAATGTTTTCCAAGATTTCATATTTGGATTAGATATTTGTAAAATAGTAGTCATTTCAATCCATTTAAAGGGAAAACATCACCATCATTATCAACCATTTAGTCTGTGGCCGGGTCAGTTTAGTAAAATCTTCATCTAACACACTCTGCTATCTGCTCCTTGGCCTCCCTTGTGGTATTTTTCCATCCTCATTACATGCCTATACCATTTTAGTAATGGAGCTCCCTATTTTAAGATGTGTTTGTATATCTGTAAAGGCACTGAATTTCATATACAGTGAAATTTCCCTTATTACTAGAGATGGGCCACTCGAATCTTCGAATCCACCGAATCCTGACAAGTATTCGAGATTCAATGATCAAATCTTTCACCTCATAAACAAAGCATAATATTTTGAATTCAATAATTACTTAGTTAGGCCTACTTGAAAAGCACAACTTAATACGTAATATTTATTTTGTCGGACAAAAGAGATAAACATGAATAAAATCTTCTTTAAAAAAATAAAAAATTGTTAGGTGTGGAAAATATTACGTGCCTACTGCCTAGTAGCCTACCCTCCCACCTGTATGGGAAACTTGGACTCAACCGTTTCTGCACATGCTCACTTCTAAAACTTTCACCTCACGAACAATCTTTTAAATATTTTAATGAACACATTAAAACTCTTCAAAAACTGAAAATCAAAACTAGAATTACAAATGTTAAACTGTAGGTCCTCCATTTCATCTCACAATCACCCTACCATTACACATTAGCTTAAGTGCGTATAACCCGAACGGGTAGTAAGACGCAGTGCTAATAATAATAATAATAATAATAATAATAATAATAATAAAAATAAATAAATAAATAAATTCGAAATAAATAAAACAAATTACAGCCTTTTTTTTAAAGAAATAAGAACACATTACGGATGATACAAAGCCAGCCGCCATTACGTATAATATGTTTACTCGCCCGAGTGATGATTAAAATAAAGATACTGTCAATTCTTACTACCCAACTGGTTTTAACTATACCCCGATTTTGGTTGGAAGAACAGTAGAGAAAACACAAACATATTTCCTTGCGGCCAACATAGACAGTATTTCTTTATTTTATTGGTGTTATTTTATAGGTATTGATAATATCTACCAAATGTGATAGCTTTAAATAACATGACTTCATGTATGAATATATATATCAAAATCATACTATACCTACAACTATGCAAAGAACTCCCATTTATTGCATATGATCCGATCCTTAAGTTAAACAATTTGTTGGGTTTCATAAAAAATAAAGTCAACAGTCAGAAAGGGATAAAACTGTTTATTTACCCCTATCAACCTACGTATCGTAAATCGATTGTTTGTTTAGAATCGATTCAGGTAATCTGATCACTTAGTAAGCACTCTCGAGTTTCAAGAATCAAATAACGACTGGCTAATCCATTATTTATTTTTTAATTGATATTAACTTGTTTTTATTATTTTTTTTAAATATGTTATTGAAGTAATTGTAGAAATATTCAAACGTAGTCCTGCCTTATAATATGGGAATGAACATATTGTAGTCGAAAATATGTTCGTCTTTTAATTAGTGTATTCTCAGAAATCGATATCGCAAGAATCGAATAAATATTTGTTTTCTATGCGAAAATAGATCATGGATATATAAGAAAATAAAACAACTTAGGTATTATTTAGTTCACTATTTCCAATGTATGTTTAATTGTTAAGGGATGTTGTTTTAGTCTTTATTAAAAATATCCGTTTGTATTTTTATTTTTGCTATCTTAATACAATAAAATATCCTTCAATGATGATTAAAGTGGATCAAAGGATAACTAGGCCAATTTGTTTATTTCACATGTTTTTTAGAAACTTAACTCATTTTAACAACACTTTAAAAATAACAAGAAACACTCGAATTTTTATTGATTTGATTTTTAAACAATAATATGAGTCTAGATTGTTTAATTTTGCTGGATTTTAACCTTTATTTGGCGAGGGGGGGAGGGGTGATTAAAATTGAAAGCATGATTGAAATAAATCTTAATTCACAGTTTAGGCCTATATTGCATAATGTAGGTCTATTTGTAAATTATTAAAATTTATAACAATTTGCTAGGATTCGGATTCGAGACATAGTGGTTTTGACCCATCTCTACTTATTACCTCTGAATAGTGGACTTTTTTTAACAGACAGTTTTAAATTTCCTAGAAAATATAACCTGGACTCTTTTGGTTAAGGAATTTCCATCAGTAACGAACATTTCTACACATACATCTGTAAACAGTGGTAAAATATTGAAAACAACCCATTTACATTAATTTGATTGTAGGAATGTCTGGAATGACTGTCTCGCGTGAGGTGTGGGCAGTCCTGCCTTCCCCCGCTGGTGAAAATTTTTAAAATTGCATGTGTAGAGTTAACTCGAGGATTACATTACTCATTCCGAGCCATGGGGGGATATTTCAGTTTCATATAGATTAAACTCTGTTCAAGAAGTATGTTTTAAATAATATATATTTTTCCAAATAACAAACATTATTAACAGACATCTTTTTTTTAATCCCAGAAAGTGTTCTCTTCCACTGTATGGAAAAAAAATCCAGTGGATTAGGTTTTTTGATCTGGAGTGTGCTGTCTCTTCTTTCAGATTTGAAATATTCTCTAAGCTAAATTGAAAAAAAAAAATTATATGAAATATGTTAAGCAAATTTCACCCTAATGTAAATTATGATGCTTTCACTTGTCAAAATATGTATAAAATGAATTAGGTAATATTAAAACATGAATTAAAATGCAGACAGCCTGGAATGAGAAGAATTTAAAAATACATGTGTATTCAAACTTTTTTCTTTTGACAAAGCATTGTAATTTATGAAGCCAAAATTTTGTTAATACAGCAGTCTCAGAAACTCGACAACTTGACGTGTCAATGTGCAGACAGTTGTTGGCACCAGTCATAACAATCCGAGGTTGTGATAGCTGTGTTTGTAAGTTTTCCAATTCAGTAACGTTCAATACAATATTATATGTACTGTACTGTATTGCATTTCTATATATTACACATATGTATATACACCATTATATTAACACATAATATATTGTGCTGTATATATATTACTGTTACTATACTGTGATTTATCCTTGTTTAGTAAACATTAATCTTATTCTAGTTCAATTGTAAAACTCGACAGTTCAATAACTCAACACCATTTCGGTCCACATTAGGTCGAGTTTCCGAGATTCTACTGTAATATGGAGTCTTAGTTTTTAAAGCTAAGCATATTCCTATTAATAAATAATCTCAATTTTACTGTTAAACAATAAAACTATTTAAAATTATTTATATAATAATAATACACAGGACAAATCCTCAGCACAATCGTTGATCATAATATAATCAATCAATTCTAATCTAGTTACAAAAATTATCAATCTAAAAAGTAAAAACACAACAAAAAATAACACATTTGTGAGGGTTAATTTTATAAACACATTTGTAAGATAATATAGTCCCACAATTGATCTAAATCATGTTAAATGATTTTTAAAAGGATAAATTTACTTGAAAACAATCCACAACATTTATGCAACCAAATGTTAGTTTTTTATAAGTTTTTGGAGCTGTACACTGTATAATAAAAACATTCATATGGCTCGATTAAGCGATGAACAAAGCAGTCTTGGCAGTCTTCAATATAATACTACAGATTAGGGGAGTGCAAAGTGCACTTTATCAATTCAGATAAATGTTTTGTTAGTAATTTTGTGCCCAAAAAAATATATTTTGGTCATGTATCTATTTGGGGTGTGGGAATAGAATTGTTTTCCAAATCAAATAGCAAAATGTTGACCGAATACTGAATAGTACTAATCAAATAATATTGTTTTATCAAATTTTTGATGGTAGTTATTTTCATTCTTTAATTTATTTTCTAAATGTTTCATATTTAAACTGGCAGAATGTAAAAAGAAAAAAAAAACTTACAAAAGATAATCCTTGACATTTCTTATAATGTAATCTAGGCTTACACCCCTTTTAATCTGTCTGGCTTGCTAACAACAGACTGATACTGCACACTCAATGGTCGATATCGACAAGCTACAACACCTTCACCAGCCATAATTTCCACTCGCCCTCAAATACATTAGAGCCTTCTCAAAATCTTTAAAGGTCTGGAATGTGATAATCCAAAATAAATACCTATTGATAGCCTGAGCACAAAGAGTCAGAGGACAATGTTATTCCCCTCTCGCCTAATATAACTCTTGAGTCACCAGATATCCAGCTGGCTCACGCCATATGCTGCCAGAAAACCTACTGAATTAGCAGAACTTTAAAGAGATTTATGATACTACTTTTTGATCTTGTTAAAAAAACTTGCTGTTTGAAGTTTCAAATAGACTTTGCGGCCATTAATTATTTGTGACTATTGGAGATTTTGAATATTTGCACAACCTTAATATTTATTTAACTTTAAGCACTAATATTATTTGGAAAATGTTTTATTGCACAATTTTTTTGCAATAGTTATTTTTAACGTGATAAATCAAGTTATCACAACTAACAATAAAATTACTTCATATTTTTTTATATGAATATTGATTTGTGATGTACTAAACAGCTCATAATGACAATAAATGAGCATAAATTTAATGTGTCAATATTTTTATTGGCAAATCTTTGTAATTGTCAAAGGTAAAGGGTTTTTGAAGTCAAGTTGAAGTTTTCGAATCTTTGCACCCCCCTATTATATATGCCAATAGATTTATAGCTAAATAGACATAAACAAAGAGCAAAAAGTTTACATTTACATGTGTTTCATTTGGTCTCTAAACTTTTTGAATTGAGTTAAAGCAGTGTATTACTAATTTTGCTAGTTTGGAGTTCTGTAAAAGACCAAATTGAAGTGTCGCTATAATAGTGTTTTACCAGTAAATAGGTTTATGCTGTGTTCAAAGGAAAAAATAATCACATAGATAATTGTATATGTTTTAAATCTTAGTAAATAAGTTTGAAATTTGTATTAATCCAAATGGATTCAACTTATTTATAAAGACGTTTCAAGATAACAAAAAGGTATTTTATAATAAATTTTTTGTTAAAAAAACAACAATTTAAAGCTGGGCTCGTGCCCATTGGCCAATTAGTACCCTTGGTTGATCCAACCCTCGGCATTTATACCGTCAACCATTACACTGCTTGTGCGCAGCGCTGCCGTTTATATTTATTTCAATTCTGTATATTTTAAAGTTCTAAAATTCACAGGATATTTGAGTAGTTTCTTGGATTCTCAGAATTTTTGGTAGGTTAACACGGGAGATCCCAATCCCCACTATTTTTTTTAAAAGGAAAACCTCTTTTCACTCTTATCAGGTATGTTTAGTTATGGGATAAGGTACAGAAAAGAGGGATGGAAACACAAAAAATTTTAACAATTCACATTCCTAAATTGTGATATTGCAATTTTTTGATTCAATAGTTTAAAAGGGTACAAGTTAAGTTCATGAGAGGTCCATGTTAGGTGCATGGAACTTGCTACATGCAGCAAGGTAGATCTAACTGGACCACTCAAGCCTAGGTTGTCACTATTTCACTCATTAAGTATCCATGTTGAAACTTATCCAAGCTCACAGAATAAGGCAAAGCTGTGTTTATTTTCCAGTGTATATTTCTTATTCTGATTATTTTATGCCTATTAAAATAAAATTTAAATGAATTTAATTAATATGTGTGTTGCTACTACATATTACCCTCGTAATAGTGAAAAGAAATAAAATTATTGGCATTAGTGATTGAGAAGATAAGTTAATGAGTCCAGCCCTACAACAATGTTAGAATTAAAAGTACCTGAACACTTTAAAATTTAACTAAAACAAAAACTGAACCATGTCATGGCAGACTATACTTTATTAACCTTTCAATTAAACAATTAAAGACAATCTTTGAAATACTCATCAAAATTGTATTGTTAAGCAGTTTCATATTATAGAATTTTCATCTTAGATTAGCAACTAATTAAATGGAAATTAAAAACTTAAAAACAAAAGTAACACCCGTTAAAAACTTCACTCTAGCGACATTCCTATGAACAATAAAATACATTTATTAAATCATGTTCTTAACATTAAGAATGGAACTGTAATTCAAGTATAGGGAATAATAGTTTTGTGTCCAACCATCTCACAATACAAATAAAAATGATATATTGCAAAAAGCAGCCCTTAGCTTTAAAAACAATATAATATTGTTTAAATTAGTTGTTAGCATGGCACATTCAATCAACTCTTAATACAATCAATTTGAAAATCTACAATGTGGAATTTCAAGATATAGAATAAATTATTCAATGTATTTTATTTACACACTCAGGCATTGACTGAAACTATGATATTTTAATTCACATTAAAATAATAGGGAAATATTTACCATGCTTACTTCTTCATTCTAGATCAATCTTGATATATTTGAAAAATGTACCCGAGAGAAGAGTCGAAACCAGGACCTTTGTCAAATATATCATTCTATCTTAGCAGTGGCTTTATAAATTAGATGTAAGGCAAAGACTAGTTATTTTCAGATTTGAGTTATCTACTGTATATTCATTCCATGCATTTGGAAATTAAAAGGTACAAAGTCAATTGATAAAGGCTACACTTGTACATTGTTTACATCTTGGTAGCATGCATGCAAAATAATTAAATTATATATATTTTCTCTTTCTAATCTAACCATTGTCAATATTGTCAGCGAAGTACTGTTACGTCTTTACTTCAGCTAGCAAAATCAACACAATTTTTCCATCACATAGTTATGCGATAGGTCTGTAAAATTGTCAATGCAAATGCTTTGGCACAATATATACATTTAACTAAATTACACTAGATTTTCCACTACTAAGACTTGTTGAGGCCTCTTTTTACGACTCGAAGGAGGTGTCAGCACTGTAGGAGATGAGGGCATTTCTTTCAATGGACTAACATCAATGCAGCTTTGGCTCAACAATCGTTGCTGGGCTGTTTCCTGAAACAAAATGATCACACATATTAGAATGGACTGCGGTTTCCTTCCCAGAGTTTCCGTGCCTGGGATCGAGGTATTCAATCACATCCATGGGGATTGGGAGGCAAATCATTAAGGTAAACCTTAATCAGGGTTTTCATTATTTTCTGGTGTCTCTTATGCTTTAATACTACAAAATTGCTATCAACCTCACAAATATTCTAAATAATTCTAAAAATATCAATTTTTTATAAAAAAAATTACCCAAGTAATAGAAACCCTTGAAATTAACTACTTAAAGAGAATTTACATGGTACGATCGAATATAAACTTTAGCGCTAACTGACTGATGTAAATAACACTTGTTAGTAGGGAGTGATAAAATTTCATTTTTCATAAAATTAACAAAAGCAGAACTTCATTTTTTAAATGTTTTTATTTGAGGTATTTAACTGCACTTTCTGATCCGACAAACACTGACACATGAGAATTTCTATGAGCAAGAGCGAAAGGGCCTACCAATTTTGCTGGTAATAGTATTTTCATATAACTTCCAGGTTTCTTTTACATGCCACAATTGACACGGGACTGACGACTTTACAGTCCTTCCCGAGGAAGTTGTGCTAGGGATTTTTGTTGCTCAATCAAAGTCTGTTGACTCCGGCCGGGTTTGAACCCATGAACATCAAGTCCAGAGGCAATCACTTTACCCCAAGACCACCGAGGTGGACAGAACTTCATTAATCCAAACTAAATTAGACTAAGGCTTGTCCAGATCAGTGCGAATTTGGATTGAAGCAGACAAGGTCAGAGAGTAAAAGTATTTCCACAAATTTCTAATTATTATTATTATTATTAGCACCACGTCTTACTACCCGTTCGAGTTATACGCACTTACGCTAATGTGTAATGGTAGGGTGATAATAAGATGAAATGGAGGACATACAGTTTAACGTGGAATCCTAACCACGGTGGAGGCCTGGCATTCCCCACATTCACAAGATGTCTTGTCAGAAGTGAAGGAAGGGTTTGGTAATCAGATAAATCTGTGCCGGGACCGAGGATTGAACCCCGGCTGTCAGCACAGAAGTCTGACACCTTACCCCTAGACCGCCAGGTCACTAAATTTCTAATTATATTTTAACAAGTTTTATAAAATTTACACACTCATTTGACTAATGTATAACATGTAATATGTACTACAGTTTTACATTTACAGTAGCTGATATCTTTTTTTACAATACTGTAACTATTTTTAATGACTGGAAAACCAATTGTGTTGACTAAAACACATAAATATTAGAGATTTATTATCATTGTTTCTTAAAATTCTCTTTTAACTTTGAGTTTTTTAACCAATGAAATAAATATCTCATTTGACTTGTTTGTATTATTCCTTCCTTTTTCAAAAATTGTGTTTTGATTATCAGGAATTTCGGACTAACACAGTTTTACGGTATTGATTTGGGCTTGATGGGAAAATGCATGTAATTGTTATGCAGCCCAATGTTTCAATGATAACAAAGAGGGGCGCTGATAAGAGATTATGTTCAAATCAGCATTATTAGTTCTGCAGTTCACTCTTTTTTCCTCATGCCAAAGCTTATTGCGGTTAAATGTCATTTAATCATAACTATTCCAGGTTTTTTGGGGGTGAAATTTCCCTTGATTTACCGCTGTGTGGCAACCCTATTAATACAACCAAACAAGGTTTGAACTCAGACCTCTACATAAGCTATAAATCAGCTAAATGAGTTTTAATTTGTGTGCTCTCCATTGCAGTTAACTAAGAATGTTAATAAACTCGCAGTTTCTTGAGGTCCTCACTTAATTCATAACAAACATTTATAACACAAATAGAAACTAAATTTGCCAGTGTTTTCTCTTTTTCTTGGTTGTTTTATTGTAGTGTTTGTATAGACTAAAAAGGAAGCTAATATGTGAAACTATAATATTTAGATTTGGGTTAAAACCACTATTTTACGAATCATCATGATCTATTTCCAGCCTACATCCAGGTTTGTTTAGTAAAATGCCTCCTTCTCCCTCTGTCCTTCTATCATTCTTTCTTTTGTACTCTCCTCTCATTTGTACACTTGCTGTCATCTGTTCCTCCCATCTCTTCCTTGGTATCCCTTATCGCTTCCATATATACTTCATATCCATTAATCTTCTTGTAATCCTCTCCCCTTCCATCCTTCTTATGTGTCCATACCATCTCATATCCCCCTCTACCCCAACTCTAGACCTTACATCTTCATTCCTAATCCTCTCTCTTCTGGTGACAGCTTGCATGCTACTCAAAAACTTTATTCCCATGGACTCAAATTTCCTTGTTTCTCTTTTACCCAAGTTCCTGTTCCATAAATAACTATGGGTATGAAGTATGTTCTATACCAGGCCTTCTTAAATTGTGGGTCGCGTAATTGAATGTAGGGGTCGTGGAAAATTTGGCAACAGTAAAAGGTTTATGAATGCACAACACTCAAAATTTAATCCAAACTCAAACACATAATGAATCCAAGGTGTTTCAGAGAGCGTTCATTCTTGCAACTTCACTGCAGCCTTGGTTCTGAACACACAACAAATTGTAACATATTTATGTTAAAAGAAATCTTTCAACTATTAACATATGTAATAACAGGGTAGAAAATGGTTCTTCATAAATGTTCAAAGCTACAGATGATTTTATAATTGAAAATAACCTTCCAAAAATGGTTATTGTAAGAGTTATAATTGATCATCTGAAGTGCTGGAAAGACAGTTTCAGAAATACTTCCCTTCAAATTTGTATTTTAGTTGGGTTCATGAAACATACTCAGTTGAAATAAAAAAAAGCCAGTCATCTGCCATTATAAGTTCAAGAAGAATTTGCTGAGTTATCAAGTGACACAGGTTTAAAACATTAGTTTTCTAAGAAATCGTTAAATGAATTTTGGTTTGGGATTAGAAATGAAACTTCCAACAATTTCTGAAATAGCCCTAGACATACTTTGATATTTTGTACCAAGTATTTATGCGAAGCGACATTCTCAGCATTGATGATTACATGATCAAAATATTGCTCAACTCCGAAAAATGTTGAAGATGCTCTACGTCTCGCAGTATCAAAAATTCAGACAAGATTTAATTCTTTATGTAAAAATAACAAGAAACGTCCATCTCATTGGTATGCTTTCATCTTAAATAAATGGTAGAATAATATGTATACCAAAGAATTGTTTTGAATATATATTTTTTTACAATTTATTATCAGTAAATGCTTGATTTGTAAATCTATTTTATATTCCTGTACACCCAGGGTCATGCATAAATTTCTCGGGTGAAAAGGGGTCACGAGTGGAAGAAGTTTAAGAAGCCCTGTTTTATACAAAACTTCCTTATACTTCAGGGGAACTTCTCTTTTCCAAACTTGGTCTCTTACACACCTGTAGAAAACCTCTACCTGTTGCCCTCATCTCACTATATCTTCTTTTCTGCCCTCTTTGGCCCCAATCACACTACACAGACACTTCATGCTCTTTGCTTCTTTCAAATCTCCTCCATCCAGTTCTATCACCTTTCTTGTCCTTATTCTATGCTTTTTCATCGTCATCACTTCAGTTTTACTCATTCTAAATTTCATTCCACACTTTTCCACCTCCTCATTCCATTCCTTCGGCTGTTCCTGTACTTCCTCTTCCCCCCATATCACCAAGTCATCTGCAAACATCTTTGCTTTCATTTTATCCTCACCCAGTTTCCCTGGCACACTATTCATGATCATTTCCATCACCGATACAAATAGTGATGGTGAGAGGGCACTTCCCTGATTGACTCCCATTTTTTAATTGGAACCACTCTGTCCACCCTCTTTCCGTTTTTACACAACTCACTTTATTATTATACATATTCCTTACTCTCTTAACTACTCTTATTTCTACTCCAGCTTCCTCCATTGCTTTCCATACTTTCTTTCTATTCACACTATCATAAGCTTTTTCTACATCCATAAATGCTATTACCAGATCCTTTCCAAACTCATCTCTTTTCCATCAACTCTCTAATTCCAGATATTAACTATCGTCGTCCTTTTCTCTCTGAATCCATGTTGCTCCTTTCTCCATTTTCCTTAATACTTTTCCTCAGTCTCTTTTCCAGAATATTTTCGTACATTCTCGCAAATTGACATAATAGTGTTATGCCTGTATAATTGTTGCACCTCTTCCTATCCTCTTTATTGAATATCGGTAATATACTGCTGTAACAAGATTAGTGGGAACAGCGCACTTCTCGTTGTTTACCCTAATTGCACACACTGTTCTCTGTCTCCCTTCTTGTCTAGCAGGTATGCAGCGGCATTCTCACTTGGTGGGATATTAGAGGGGACAAGGGGGAGGAAAAGGCACATGTCTTGAAGATAGCCTAGAATTCTAGAAATGGGGGTTTCCACACCCTTAGCTGTGACCCTATACACACGAAGCCCCAGTCCGAGTTGTGGATGCCTAAGTGAGTGGACTGGTATCTCCAAGAGTGGGCCAATTGCCTGGGAGTGGCTCAGCGCGACTAGCGAGTGGGTCGGCGAGTCCGGCATTCGTATATTATGGGTAATCACAGTGTGTTGTGTGCAGGGACTAGCAGCGAGTTAAGTAGACGGGTGACATAGCCATTGATTGCTATATTGTGAACTATGTTAATAGTGTACTTTTTGTGACTTTTAATAGTTGAATTGTTACTATGTATTAGGTGTGTGCGAAATCCACTTGAATCAAATATATTAAATATTCTCGAAGCCGAATCAAAGTTAAAATATTTTCTTTTAGTTGTTTTATGCTCGAAAAAATATTATATTGTGGTTATTTATATTACTTTATGCACTAAAATTATTTGGAAAATGTTTTATTGCATAATTGTTTCTAATATGCGATACACAATTAATTTTCTTCAGTTTTTTCCATATTAATATTAATTTGTACTGGGAATGTACAAAACAGTTCAGAATGGCTATAAATGAACATTAATGAAGTATTTTGGCTGCCAATGTTTATAATGACTGAGCTTTGAAGCTAAAATTTGTTTTAAAGCGAAGTTGAAGCTGATGTTTGTTTTGAATCAAAGTCGAAGTTTTGAAGCTTTGCACACCCCCACTATGTATTTTATAGTTGTCAATTTGTTTATTTAATTGATTTAAATTTTCCTGTGTTCTTAATGGTTTATAGACTTAATAATTATTTAATTCAATTACTTGTTTAGTTATTAGTTTAATTGTATTTTAATCAGTGTATGTATTGTTTTAGTTTTAGTAATTAAAACCTTGAATATTCCGTGAGCATTTTCATTCATGTTTAATCAGCAACCCACTTCATTATCCTTGAAAGAACTCAGGGTTCATACTGTAATGTGTGAACGTCTTGCGACCCATCTTTTGTCCAATCCTCTGGCACTTGCTTCTCCCTCCACACTGCCCTTACTACTCTATACCATCACTGTATACCCATTTCTCTTTCTGCTGTTATCATTTCCACCGTGAATTTGTCTATTCCAGGTGCCTTTCCCTTCCTCATCCATATCGAAGCCTTTTCTACCTCCTTCCAGGTTAGGTCCGCTACTTCCTCCCATCTCTCCGTGCATTTCCTTCTTTTCTTCCAGACCAATCTTTCCCCCTCTGGGTTCAACAATCTCTCAAAATATGACTTTCACTTCTTCTTTACCTCCTCATCCCTTTTTATTATCCTTTTTTTCATCCATCATTCGGATCTTTTTCCTATTTTCCCTCCTCCTTTGGCTCACTTGACTATATAATTCTATTTTGCTCCCTTCCACATCAGTCTGTAGCACTTTTGTCCACTCTTCTATCCATGTTTTTCTATCTTCTCTTACTACCTTCTTTGCATTTCTCTTTTTCTCCTTATACTTATCCTGTCTCTCTTGTTATTTTTATGAACTATTCTTAAATGCTCTGTTCTTGGCATTAACTGCATCCTTTATCTTTTCCTTCAATCTTCTCTTTCCACTTGTCCCTCCGCATATCTCCTCTGCCACTTCCACCATGCACTTTTTGAATCTTTGTCACTCATGTTCTCTTCCTTTTATGTCATCCTTTGGTAGTGCTCCTTCTACGCTTGCTTGAATCAAATTTCATATTTACCTTCAAATTCCGAATACCAAATCCAAATCTTGGGAAAAATTATGAACATAAGAGGAAATTTAAATATATTAGAATATAAAATACAAATAGTAACTAAACATTCTTTCTTATAATCCATTCATTATAACATTGATACATTCAGTTAAGTGTTATATTACTGGTCTGGGGCCTGGTTGATAAGCTCACCCAATAATTATAATTGGTTCTGAACCACCCATAGGCAGTAATTAAGCTCTACAACAAATTTCACTTGAAAATTTGAAAAACAAATTTTTCTTTAAGGATTTGAGGATTGAAGGGGGCCCATCCCTAGTTAAAATGTGAAGTAAAATATACCAGTGTACTTAATAATACTATAGTCAAAGAGTTTGTAACTCACAAGCATATTAAGGTCTATACTGTGCGTCTGGATCTTGTGTGACTCATCCATGATGATGTGAGGCATCGCTCTCACACTGTCGGAAATGTGCTCTGGCAAGGCTTGGCTCTCCAAACTTGATTCAGTCTCTCTCAGTGTGCTTACAAATGCAGTCATCCAGTTTACACAGGCTTCAATGTCACTCCATTGCATACCTACAAAAATTTTACATTTTAGATTAAAATTATATATTTACTCCCTTACTACCTATTCGAGTAATACTAATCAAGTTGTACTAATCATGCTGATGGATTTAAGAACTAGGAAGGTTATATTTAGAGGAAGTGTACCCACATTTAGGTAAAGGGTGAGAAGAAAACCTCAGTTCTCCTGACCGAGATTCTAACCTTTATCTCCCTGTCATCAGCTGTCTAGTTTAACGCCAGAGTAGCGCCTTAGACCATGTGGACATTGAAGCGGGTCTAGATCAAAGATTATTTGGAACTCGAAGATTTAAACAATATGATGTTATTGTATAAAGATATAAACCTGTGTGGGATCCTGAACTTAGGGAAAACAAACGTTCCTGAAACTACTCTGGCAGGAAATTATATCCCAGATTATAAAAAAAAATTAACATAAAATTAAGTTATTACCAAGGACACACTATCAATGTCACATTTGTATTTCATGTTTATTAACAATGGTATTAATTTAATAAAGTTGGGTGACCTGGTGGTCTAGGGGTAAGGTGTCAGACTTCTGTGCTGGCGGCCGGGGTTCAATCCTCGGTCCCAGCACAGATTTATCTGATTTCCAAAACCCTTCCTTCACCTCTGACAAGACATCTTGTGAATGTGAGGAATGCCAGGCCTCCACTGTGGTTTGGATTCCACGTTAAACTGTAGGTCCTTCATATCATCTCACAATCACCCTACCATTACACATTAGAGTAAGTGCGTATAACCCGAACGGGTAGTAAGACGCGGTGATAATAATAATAATTTAATAAAGTTAGATTAACCTTATCAGCTGTTAAGTACACACATATATTAAACTTCAGTCGCTTTTATTTTATGCCATTAAAATAAATCACCACGATACAAATAATTGATGGTAATATCTATGCTTGAAAATACATAATGCAGGAACACATATTTTTAGAACAAAATAAAAACAAAGTGAATTTTATGAATCAAACTAATCACTAAATACTCCTTTACCACATATATTTGCATGATCCCACATCTAAAACTCAAATTATATTATTTGGAATGGCATCCATTTTCTTTTGTATAGTCTCAGCATGAATAAAGAAGTTGAAAAAACTTATATTTATGGAGTTAAATAGTGTCTTTGGTGTGTGATTTAGTAACTAAAACGTAAAGTCATATACATGTAATCGATGGTGTAATGTAATGAATGCTCTTTGCTCATTTGAACGCACAACATGCATGTAATGCAATGTAATGCTACCGCCGAGGTTCGTTCTGATCCATTTGCTGCCGATTTTTGGAGCGAACACAAAGATGCTTGCAGTGTACATTTGAATTTGATTCGTGGTGAATACGCGAATGTTGGTCTGTTTACTTAATTTATCTCTGTTTTAATTCACTTGTTGAGATCTACTTACTTCAACTGACTTCTTAAAGTTACAAATATGTGGAATGAAGATAAATTGTTTTCACCTTCCATCATTAAATACATAAAAATAAAGAAAGCACCCACCCGTTCAGCATAATCACAGTGAATAAGTGGATCAAACAATTTGTGACGCACTCGTGTGACATCTAAAGCATTTGCGTTACATTTCACCGTTGCTTACATTACACGTTACACCTGTCTGTACACGGCTTAAGAGATAACTGACCACACTGACTTAGTTGAGAAATTTTTTGGTATTCATATGTATAAGCCTGGGGATCACTTTTATTAATTTAGTTTAGTTTGAATCTGTTTATGTTTGAATGTGAAAGTACAAGTTTTTTTAAGCCAATTATAAAATTTATTTTTATAAAAAACATAGTTGGTTGAAAAAATACACAATAGTATTTGGGTTAGGACTATTTTGTTTATTTTACCTTTGGTAAAAACCTTACCTAGCACTCGTTAAACAACATATTAGAATATATTTTATTTGTAAAACTTTAAATTTAAATATAAATAAGATATAAAATGTTTGAATGTACTATTTTTTTCCTTTCAAAAACTCTATATACATACAAGATTTACTAATTAAAGGCTAAGTTTGGACTTATTATTAGTCTTAAAAATATTATATATAAACCAAAATTATACATATTATTTTTAAAATTCTCCCATTCCTGTGAGAGTTTGTTATTTCCCAAGTCAAAATGTCACACAAGCTTAACTGTGAAATGACCATCAATAGTCAACATCATTAAGGATCATCTATATGAATTTTATACCTTTGTGAACAATCCCGCCCCCCCTTTCACATAATACCAAGTCGACATATAACCGCCCCCCACACTCGTACAACCTGTGTTGTTACATAACTTCACATCAAGAGTGAATGACATTATTTCAT
This sequence comes from Timema californicum, assembly GCA_902141385.1. Classification (NCBI taxonomy): domain Eukaryota; kingdom Metazoa; phylum Arthropoda; class Insecta; order Phasmatodea; family Timematidae; genus Timema; species Timema californicum. The sequence continues at coordinate 40,395 of CABFOW010003225.1, forward strand.
AGGGAAGCTTTTGTAACACTAAAAGAGGGCTTCTAGTGAAGCGGTCAAGTGATCATTGGTGAATTTACAGTCATAGTTCTAAGTGTTTCCTATAGGAATAAGTTAGTTCCTATAGCCTATAAATTCTGATTGTTTTGTATGTGTATTCACATTGTATTTGTAAGTGAAACAATTAGCGAAATAATAGCCCCAAAACCCGCTTTGGTGGCTGCATGGTCTAATGCACTACGCTAACAGTAAACTAGACTGCTGATGATGGGGAGATCGAGGTTTCTAATCTTGGTCAGGTGAACTGAGTGTGGTTCTTACAAAAGGGTTTTCCATTTTCCCTCCACACAAATATGCATACACGTCCTCTAAATATAGCCTTCCTAATCCCTAAAAACACCAAACGTAATTATTACATAAGAGTATAGCCCCAATGGGTAGTAAGATGCAGTGCGAAAAAAATACCTAAACAATAATGTTTTGGTAATAATAAGAAATGATACCACTTTTAAAAAAGTTCCATGTTATAACTTATGACACAAACAAAGATTATCTATGAATTGGTTTTATTTTATTTGGTGGGATGTTTTTAAATATAACATTAATTAAAACAAAACTGGCAAAATAAATTATTTCATTCATATACTTACCAATAGTTCAGTGAAAACTGACAGTATTTATGTACACGCTTATGTTAAATATACCAGCGCACCCGCTCGAGTGTTAAGCAGAGCCTCTTTTCCCTATTGTGTTCATAATTTGGCATTACTTAATAATGAAAGAAAGTATGGAAAGAGGGATTGAAATGCGGTACTCTAGTTGATAAGATTGTTTTCCTTCCTTAATGTGTGTCAAGTATATTTCAAAATATGGTGATGGTAGCCAAAATAAATAGAATGACATTACTTGCTTACCTGAAACGGAGAGAGTCAATTTTCTATTGAGAGTGTGGCATAGAGCAGATGTAGCAATGACACTGTAGGAAAACCTCAGGCAGCCGATATCCAGCATACAAAGGTCTACCAACCGCGCGGTCTGAATGAATGCCATGCCCGAAAATTGAGGCAACAGGAAAAAGTTGTCCGGTTTATTTGACTGGTGTTGTCGCAATTTGAGTTGATTGGCATACAGGAGTTGCATGAAGGTGCTGAGCCAGCCATTGGCAGTAATCGAAGCCAGCTTCCAGTTCAGTGACTGAAAATCACAAATAATGGTAGATAATGCTACCATGTAGAGTAGAGGTAAGCGAGTTTGAGCAATCTTCTCAGAAAGCTTCAGAATAATGAGATGAATATAGATGAGCTTTAGTTCAAGACAATAATAAAACTCGGATATTAAAAATAGCAAAAATCTTTGAAAAGCAATAAAATGAATTGTTTTGCAATAAAAAGAACATTTATTTTGAAAATTGAAATATTATTTTTTATTTATTAATTGAATAAATTAAAAATAATATGAGCTATAACAAACATGATTATTTTTAATGCAATTGTAGTATGTATTAAGTGCAATATTTATTACCATTTGACTTAAATTTTTTTAAAGTGTAGCTTAAAATTTTTAATAATCACAGATCTCTACTAACATGTTAAGAGTAAAGATAATCAAGTTTAAACTAGGGATGGGCCCTCAAATGCTTGAATCGCTCAAATCATTAAGGATGTACGAGATTCAAAGGTAAATTAGAAATTCAGATTTGAGAGTTGGATTAGATCCAACTCTTAATAATTGAAACTATTAAAATTTCAAAAAATAATTTCTATGATTCAGGGTGGCCTCAGAAATTCAATTTTTAAATCCACTAACTCTTTCAGATTTCCAGGAAAACAAATATAATTTTTGTCCCCGATTATAATTTACCCACCACCCGCCTTGGTGGCATAGTTAGCTAACGCGCTAGTTTTGTGTTGAGCTAGACTACCGAAGATGAGGAGATCAAGGTTTGAATATCGCTTGGGTGAACTGAGGGTGGTTTTTTTCTAAATGTTTTTTATCCATCCTCCCTCCACGCAAATGTGGCTTCATTCACTACCTCTATGTTCAACCTTTCTAATTCCTAATCCATTAATATAATTAGTACTTATGTGTACAGCACGAATGGGTAGTAAGAACCGGTGCTTAAGTATATAATTTACCCATTTAGATAACTGTAAACGACTAAGAATAGTTGGACTGTCAATGGCCAACATGGTTGAACTAATATTATTTATCCCTAACATGTAGTGATGAGTACATTGACAAGGGTGTCAAGTCTCACTCCTGGTTATAGAGACGTTGAGGCTCGAGTCACGATCCAAGTGTAGTGAAGAATTTTATCCTCAACAGTTTCCCACACTCCCTACACAAAAATGCATGTTCATTTGCTTCAAATTATCCTTCTCCATTCCTACAAAATGCTCAAAAACTAAATAGTTGGTAGTGTTTGAGACTATCACCAATGCTACCAATTGTATACACTCACACTATTCAGTCAAATAGATGGAGATGATGCAGTTGATACACAATAATCACAATTTGTGAGTTTTACAAACACACATAATTGTATATGTTATTCTTATTTTAAAACTGCAATATTTTGATTATTGCACATTTTACACTATTTTGAATAAACTATTTATAGTTAAAAAATCAATTTCAATGCTAAAAACGTGTAAAAGTGAACATCAACAAAATGATGTGACAAGTACTAGAGATTATCATGATTAAAGAATTTGATAATCAATAGAATATTTTCAAAGTATAACAGGGTGCCCAGCTAATCCATATTTTTAAATTCCCCGATTTTTCCAGAGCCAATCTTTAACTTTTCCAGTCAATATATATCTGAACAATATTTCTTTAACATCACAGTTTAATGCAATAATATATTTACACACATACACATTATGAAATCATGTCACTCTATGCAGGTGTTCAAAGGTATCAACCTAAAGAAATGGACTATTGAGTGGTGCAATCTATGTTAGATTTCAGTCAGATCATTTTGAGACATTAAAAGATTGTCTTGCACAAATAAAATTAAAATTTTTGTGAGACACATTAATTTTAGTTTATTCTTACTATAAACTAATCAATTCTCAGGAATGCATAACCAAGATCAACTTTGGCTAAAGACATGCCGCAGAGGTGTGGCATCACTTGAATTTAAGAATTGAGATTGGCATGCTCAACAGGGACAACCGAGTTAAAATAGATTCCTGGTGTATATTAATTGGGTAAAAAATATGTTGGTTTTACTATTGTAAATAAAAGTTGTAAATTTTTACTAGTGAACATTCCATAAATTTGATCAAATTCCTTGACTTTTCCTGTCTGTGCCCACCCTGCAATAATACACTGAGCTTAACTTATGCCTAAGTTTTAAAAATTTACCTTTAATATAATAATTTCCATGTCCATAATCTCTGCTTCCGTACATGCCCCATCTGTTACATAAGCAAATTCTGCTATTTTCGGGGGGTATATTTCTTCAACTTTAGCAGCAATGAACAAGCATGTTATACCTAAAACAAAAGAAGAAGTATAAGTTTAAAAAAATTATAAACAAGTATTCTGCAACAATATAGAAACTAAACATCTTCAACCATTTGAAAGATTGCTGGTAGAGACGTAGTTTTCCACTTTACTATTTTTGTTTACAATTATAACAAATATTATGTTGTGTGTTTATCAGCAATGTGTTAAATTACATGTGATTATAACTTAGTTTATCATTTAACATGTTAAAATAAAAAGACTCCCAAATAATAAATCTAAAAATATTGTGATAAAACATTTTACAAAAATATCTGAAAGCAATTTAAAAATATTTGTATTTGACACATCCAAGATGTGGTCGCCGAATGGGATTATTGAAGCAGACACTACATTTGCCCATTTTGCCCCATACATCATTATATATTTCATAATAAAAACCTAATAAAATTAATTTTATTTTAACTCATTTAAAATATTACAAGTTTTCAGGAAAATAAGATTGATAAATTGTCGAACATATTACATAAGTTGAAGGGTCTCAAAATTCATAAAGAAAAAAAATCTACATAATCCCAAAATGTGAAATACTGTCAAAAAGTTCAGAAAGTGTTCACCACCTATATATGCTATTGTTTATGAACAAATATTTTCTATGTCATGAGGTTATGCAGTTAGTTTTATATATTTTTTAAACATACCATCCATCAGTGGGAGAGCTTGTTTTTACAGATAATTAAGTTTTTGAAAAATACATTTATAGGCACAGTTAGAGAGCTTTATAATATGAATATAGTTAAATAAAATTGGTTGGTTGAAAACATTATAATAAAGCTTAATTAATAAATTTAACTGTAGATTTGGTAGTAATTCTGCTATCTTGTGGCGAATACATGAACTGTAACAGTCTATAAAGGAAGGGTAATTCTTGTACAAGCCAAATAAGGGTTTCCAGCCAAACACCATTTTAAAATTAAGGATGTCAAATTGGATTCCTCAATAACCTCAAATCCTATTGTTATCAAAAGAATTACAAGAATCTTAAAATCACGATTTTCAATATTTCAATTCTTAGCTATCCAATAAAATAAAAATAAAATTCTGTAACTAAACAAAAGGAAATAATAAGATTTGGGTTATCTTTCACTACAAACATTATTTTATCTCTTTAAGGAAAACTTCATTCACTCTTTTTTTCCCCCTTTTGAGCTAATTTGTTAACATATATTTGGAAGAAATTGTAAGGGTGTACTCAACATGAACTATTTGGTCAAGTATTTTTGCACAAAACAAACATGGTTGTATTACCTTCTTACTTACTTTATGGCATTAGGAACTCGAAAGTATGCCACCTATCCCTATCTTGACCTATTTCTATCCAGTGAACCTCATTACACCCTCTCCCTATCTTGAGCTAGTTCTAAAGAGTCCACCTCATTACACACTTTCTCTTTCAGGTCCATTCTAATGTTATCCTTCAATATGTGTCAAGGTCTTCCAAATGATCTTTGCCCATTGTTTCTTCCAATTGGGTTTGCCAGTCAGTACCCAGAACACAAGTCTAGATTCTGCCATTCGTGCTGAATGTCCTGCTCACCGTAATCTAAGAGATTTGTTTATTTAAACAATTTATCTTAATGTGTACAGAAGATATAGCCCATCATTGTGCAGCCTCCTCCACTACCCAGTATTTTCATCCCTTTAAGAACCAAATATTCTTCAAAGCACCTTGTTTTCAAATTAAATTTATACCAGACACTCTTTAGTTGGAATTTTTCAAATTCATCACAGTAAATATAATATATAAATAACAAAAGTAATATTACAAACTGTGAGGTTATATGCATGAAAAAGATAGAAATTCCAAATGTTGAGAACTCAAGAATCAAAAAATCAAGATTAAAAATAAGGAAATGAAATCGATTACAACAGGAATCATGACATCCCTATTTAAAATTTGACTTTTACAGTTTTTCCAATAACATGCTAGCTTCTAAAACGTGGGACATTCGTTTTCACAATGATATACAGAAAATAATATAATATAAAGTAAAGAGATATAGGAAAAAATCAAAGGATGAGTACACACTAAATTGTTGCTCTTATAAGGAAAAGATAAATACATTTCATATGTTGCAAAAAATCTAACTGATGAACATGTCTACTGTGAATTACCGTAAAAGTCAGCCGTCATGATGGTCAAGCGGAAAAAATTAGTGATACTCAAACAAGCATCTTTATTCTTATTTCAAAACTGATGATCTAGGAACATCTAATCAAAGATAATAATTTACTTGATATTATTCAAAAGTTAAATATTTTGTGGAGTTTCACGAATTAAAACTAAAGTTCGGCATCGCTAAAATAATTGTCTAGTAAACTCTTAAGTATTAGCGAATCTTTGTTTAAAATCGATTCGAGTTTTCTCCTCATGTCTTACTTGACAAGCACTAGCTATGTAGTCAAAATTTAGAATTAAATACATAACAATTTGAAATTCATTATTTGTTTTTAAATTTATTTTGATTATTGTGAATGGTTGAATTTCTAATATTGTGGTGAAGTAATTAGAAAAGTAATCAAAAACAGCACAACAAAATAAAATTCAATTCAACTATGCCTATCACTATCCCTAACCAATTTGTGTGTAGAATACTAAAGACTCGAATCGAGATTTTTAGCGTATAATATTGATTATTGTGATACCAGTGGATACTATGGGTATCAAGTATTGTATCGGGCCACCACTAGGTAGTTATTTTTAACAATAACCTAAAAAATAGCCTAAAAATCCGTGAAAATAACCAAATATCCTATGAATTGTGTTATATCTCTAAAATGAGCGAAACTGGATACAATTTGTAATAAAAGGAAGCCCTGTACTATTGTATTAATATTAAATAAAAACTGTAAGATGTTACCTTTTGATGTAAGCCTAGCCCATTCCTTATTTTGCTATTTTAAAATGACCCCTAGATTTTGAAGCTACAAATTTG
>CABFOW010003225.1:54941-79311 GCA_902141385.1 Timema californicum
ACAAAGTCGCGGTGGGAGGTGCAGGAACAGTTCCGGCAACACGAAGTCGCGGTGGGAGGTGCAGGAACAGTCCCGGCAACACGAAGTCATGGTGGGAGGTAAGGGGTAGTCGGGGAAGGATAGGTGACGACGATGAAAAATGCTCTTTCCAAAAATAATGACTATTTATTATTGCTCTTGCGTAACGGTGGTTCGCCAGGGTGGGTCACCACTGAACTCGAGTCAAGATTTCACCGGGTTATATACCCTCTGCTGCTGCCTGGCTTTGTCCAATCAGAGAAAAGGGAGCTTCCCATTGGTTCGGGAAAACGAGTGTGCTATTGGCCACCAAGCGAGCCAATAGGAAGAAGGGAGTTGATTACAGAGGTAGGAGCGTCACGGACGGCTCAGAAAACATGGATTGCGGGCGGTCCAGGCAGAAGGGAGGAGGTTGGAGCGGCCGGTGCGAGTGCGCAGGAAAGATACAAGGCTGACTGAAACAGTGAGGTACAACGTAAGTTGCGGTGGGAGATAGGGTGATTGTTCCGGCAATGTGAGTTGCAATGGGAGGTAGGGTGATTGTTCCGGCAATGTGAGTTGCAATGGAAGGTAGGGTGATTGTCCTGGCAACGTGAGTCACGGTGGGAGGTAGGGTGATTGTCCTGGCAACGTGAGTTACGGTGGGAGTAAGGGTGATTGTCCCGGCAACGTGAGCCACGATGGGAGATTGGGTGATTGTCCCGGCAACGTGAGTCACGGTGGGAGACAGGCCGATTGTCCCGGGAATATGAGTCACGGTGGGAGGTAGGCAACGTGAGTTGTAATGGGAGGTAGGGTGGTTGTCCCGGCAACATGAGACACGATAGGTAGGAGGAAAGTGGTAGGCAGGGAGTGCTAGGATATTAGACAATATTGCTCCTTCATAGCATCAGACAATTTATTAGCTCTCTTGAATAGGTGGGACACCAGGGTGTGGTAGCCTCTCCAACTGACCTCTGAGCAAGAAACCACCACGTTAAATACCCTCCACTGCTGCCTGGCCTTGTCCAATGGAAGTTCTCATTGACGCGTGAGAACATGAGATATAGTGGCCACCAAGCGAGCCAATAGACAAAGGAGTTCTCATGGGCGCCGAGTACAGTGGGGAACTTGTCACAGACAGCTCAGAGAACATGAAGTGTGGAGCGGCCCAGGCAGTAGAGAGGGTGGTTGGCGCAGTCTGTGCAAGTGCGGAGGAGAGACGCAAGGGTCAAACAGTGAGGCATAACAATCTATGGCATACAATGTATTTCACAAATTCTAATCCTGCAAACAGTTCAGCAACACTAGAAATTCATTCCTGTGTTTTTTCGTGGACTATTTCTTAATCTACAGATTTCTTTTATAAGTTGCTGTAATTCTTTGGGGAAATGTTTTTCTGCCTGTATTTTACAGTAACTACAAGTAGGCCTTGTCAGGCTTAGAACAGTGCTACATATCGGTAAATTTAAATGAACTGAATAAGGCTTTAACACACCTTTTTTAGGAATATTCAATAACTCAATCTTTAAATCCCTTATATAATCTAATTAATCAAAATGTATTGAGCACACACGAGAAATATCAACAACAAATGAATTGGCCCGCTTGTAAGCATTTATCCATTTTAATTTAGTTTCACTGTTTCTAGAAAAGCGATGAAAATGAATTCCTATATACTTTTGGTGTGTGTCGTGATTGGTACAAACACACCATTGTTACAAACTGACATTTGATAAAATTACAATATTTTTACACAAGTAAACACACTCAGTGACCGAGAGGGATCTCTCAACCGAGATTAGCTTGGTGTCCACTTGACGTCAGGGTGCGGGGCTTGCCACTGCGCATACGGTTCGTGACCCCTACCGTCAAGTCTAGTAACCGTGGATAGAGATATGATTTATATGTTAGATTTTTTGTATTCAGCGTGTGTTTTTGTTTGGGTTATATATATTTATATACATTAATTACAGGTGAGGAGGGTAGAGTTTTAGAAGTAATGTACCTCCATTTGTCTGGAAAAGTGGGAAACCATAGAAAGAGAAAAAACGTACAGATGACCAGGATTTAAACCCCTGATTTATCAATCACCAAAAATCCAGTTTGACAAGAGTGACATATTAGTCCATGCAATCATGGGTGTAAGTTGCTACTAATTAATCTATAGAGGAATTGAACCCCAGACATTATAAATCACTGCCTATAATAATGTTAGACTTGTGAAGATTGACACTGGAGAAAAAATAAATAACAATTCCACCAAACTTACATACATACAAACCTTATCACGCTGTTCCCTTAAGGGGTAGGTATGAAACTGTGCCTATAGCTCAAAAAACAACTCAGTACTTAATCCATCCTCACTAACTTCATCTACACTTCCCTATCCTTGCATACTACCTTTGTTTCAACAACATAAATACACTGAGTCATACATGCTCTTTTATTCTTAAAACTCTTAATGTTTCTATTTTTCAAGGAATTTCCTACAACATTTAACCATGTCTTGCATGCCCTACCCCTTCCTTTTGAGCCACACTCTACCTCCATAGGTTTGCCTAGTCACTTGATCCACATTCATTCTCTCAACATGGTCAAACCAATGCAAGATGCTTCTTTCACTTTGACCTATTGGATTCCCTAACACACTGCATTCCTTCAGCACCCATTCGTTACCGACTTTGTTCATACAAGTTTTTCTGCGTAAATTTCTTAGATCTCATTCCAAACACATTTACCTTGCCCTTATGTTTTTCCTGACAAACCTATGTTTCACATTCATACAACAACGTTGGTGTAAACATATTTTTATCTACTAACATCTTTGCCTCTTTCGGTACTTCATTCTTAACAATAATATGCATGAGTTCTTCAGAACTCTATTATACACTATATATACAAGGGAAAAGAGTTCTTCAGCACACTATTATACACTGTATACACAAGTGACAATGAGTAAATTAAAATAAGAAAGAAAAGTAGCTTAATTACTTTGTGAAGTATGCATTGTTGAGCCTGGTGATTTGGCGGGGGGTTGTTTTCGGAGTTCTGAAACAAAAAAGATTGATTGAATATTGTGCAAACAAAACTAAATATGAACACCAAACTGAAAAATTATTGCCAAAGCTACCTCATCATCTGTATTCTTTCGTTTCCTCTTCAGTAATGATGGTCGTGTGGGCTGTTGACCACTGAAACATTAAAATTAATTGTATTACAAATCACAAGAGAAGAGCTGTAAAGCAAACATTATTGTAATAGATACACACTCTCAAATATATTTGTGAAACCAAACTGTCACAAACTAAATGAGTCAAACATAGAAATGTGTATAATGAGTGTTGACACTATCTTCTCACTACCGATTTCTTTGTGTTTCCCAGGCAGTTTAAATGAAGAAAGAGTGATAAAATTTAATTTTTTATCAAACTGACAAGTGTGAAGTCATATATATGGCATCCATGTTTGGAAAGGTGGTATCTGACAGCTAGCAGAAGATACTTTATTGCAAACATTGACTGAAAGTGAGCGTAGTCAAACTATTCGAAAATAACTATTATTTGCTTATAATATTATATTATCAACAAAAAGTTTTATGAAACTAGTCTAATAATACTTCTCTAGGGATTACTGCATAGTAGGCATTTTTTAATTTAATGAAAGAACAAAATATATCAATAAAACCATGTTTTTTGTTTTGTGGTTGTGAAAAAAGATTAATTATTTCATCTATTCACACCTATATCTTGTTATAACTGGCTACCAAAATAAAAAAAGTGTGTAATAGCTTAGAGAGAAAGCCATAACAAATAATAATGCCAAAATAAAAGTTTTTTTATTTTGTAAACAGTGTAAGAACACAACTACCCTGATGGTTTGAATGAATCATCAACCACCTATGTTTCAGCTGGTTCTTAATTTCAGAAGAGCACGCCATATTTTGGAAGCTCTCTTTTGAAAAGCATTTTTTAAGCGAAGCATAGACGCTTCTCCAACAAAAAACAACATCCAAACAGTTAGTTTCTTAAGCTCGTGTTTCAATAATGTAAAAACCATTAATAATTTAAAACAAATTGTTTATTAGTATGAATGGTTTTACTGCTAAAAGTAGCAACAAATCCATATATGATCTTGCAGATCATATGTTTTGGTGAGTGGAGATATATATATATAACTTTTCCTAGCTGCCAGATACCACCTTTTCTACTGGAAATGCCCTATAACTTATATTTAAAATGAGATGATTTAAGATTGATGCGAAAATACATCTTTATTCACATCATAGCCCTTGTTTAAGGGGTGATAAGAATGGTTTGAATCAACATGTTTCCAACTCTTCAGTTAACTTTTTTTTATACCCAAAGACCAAAAATTTCAGTTAAATGCCCCAATTAACAAAAGTTCCAGTATTTTTCCTAGATTTAGTGAGATTCCCTGTGTTTTCTAGGTTCTGCAGGTGTGTGACAGCACTGAGGTTCTATGTAAGATAGCAGTAAGGTACCACATCATGCAAGCCTGCGCTACAACTTGTTTATACAGTGTTTACTACTTTATTCTGTCAAATCTAGACCAACTAAGGTGCCCATTACAATTATATTCCATGGTGTTGACGTTTAAATCTATATAACTTCCATAAAAAGAAAGAAGTTTTTTGTGAAGTTATATTTACATACAAATTTGTAGTTATTTAAAGATTGTTTTTGAGAAAAATAGTTGTTTAAAAGAATACTATTCCATTAATATTGAAATGTCTAAAAGTAAAAATTTAACTATTTTATATCAACATAGTGTCTACTCAACTTGACCAATGAAATTCCTGACTTTTTCCCAGATTTCCCTTGTTCATTTCCTAAAATTTCTGAGTAAAAAGTATGGTCCCCCCCACCCCTCTAAGTTTTTCTATTAATCAAGTTTTCAATGTTAAATAAACAAACCTGTTTTTTTGTATTAACATATTCTACTAAAAATTATAAAATATATTACATAGCTACAAAAAATACAGTTTGAATCATATTGTAATTTACCAATTTGCTGATTATTATATATTGTGAGATAAACATTTTCTCAATTTTTTTTAATATACCAAATTCTCAACTTATTCCCAATTTTTCCCAATCACTTCAAATTCCCAGCTAATTCAAGTTTTCTCGGATGGTAAACACCCTGTATAGCTTTCTATAATGATATATTGTTGCTAGAGACACTCATGAGAAATATTCTTAATCAAATTTTAGAGTGCTCTGTAACTAAAGAGAGAAGTTCAAATGCTGATTTATAACACAACTTGCTTGAGGTTGATGCCAAGTTCATTTACCACATAGTGTTTGATTAATATTTACATAGCATAGCGACTCATTCAAAACATAGCCAATGAATTTAAACAGTTTGAAAACAAATTATTCACTAAAAAGTAACTTGACCTGTTGGGTCCAACAAGGATTCAAGCAAGTACTTGCAATATAAGCTTGCATGAACTATAAAATAAAATTCAAGAAAAGACCACAATATTTTCGGGTTCGCAATACATGGTAAAACTAACCCACCATAAAAAAAAAGTGTCCGCACCCCATATACAAACAAATGAAAAACTAAAATAGCAGTGATGGCACTGCTTGCAACAATGGCTGGCAGGAACAAGTAGTAAGTCTACACGTAAAACAAAGTGAAAGCTCTCATTGGACAACTTTGATATTAAATAAAATTCACATCAACATTACATAGTGTGTCCACAGTTATGGCTTCAATTTGAAAACACTGAGAGAACTATTGATTTTTTTTTTCTAACTTCATAGTGTTAGGCTGCAAGTGAGCTATACCAGCTGCACCATTAACAATGAGAGTGCCAATATTTGTGGAAAGATGTTAAAACGCTCTCAGCACAACGAGCCTTCTGGTCATTAATTTAAGTTTTTTTAAACCGAAGCCGAGGCTGAGTTTGACTCCAATCTTGACCCACTGCTTCACAGAAGTTTTAAGAAGCACCAGGGATCGAACCTAGGACCTCTGAATCTGTAGCCAGGTATTCTAGCATGACACAGTTGCTGGTTGAGAATAATTATTTGCTCACTACCGAGGAACAAGTACTTTAGAGAACTTCTCTAGTCCACAAATTATTTGAAAGAGGATTTTGGTAGAACAATGTTTGGACAACCAATACTATACATAGGCACTATTTTGCATTTTAATCTACATTAGTTTCAAGAATTCCTACATGAATAGCAAAAATAACCACCTTTGACACTGCATCACAAATGGCCAGTAACAAGAAGCCACACCTTGGAGATGTTAAATGGGACCTCTGAAAACAAAAATATCATATTTTTAACAATTACTTAACATAGGTAACTAGAAGAATATAAGAGGGCAACAGAGGGAGTTGTACTATAAGTGTGTAAGAGACCTGCTATAAGGAGAAGTGCACTTGAAGTGTTGTACAGGGCGTACTTTGTACCCATGCAGCATAAACCTGGAAATTGAATGTAAGAGAGATGAGGAAATTGGCGGCCATGGGAATAAAGTTTGTGAGGAACATGTTAGCAGCCACGAGGAGAAACAAGATTAGGAATGAATTTATCCTGGAAAGTTTGGGAGTACATGAGATAATAGAGGAAGCAAGAATGAGATAGTATGGACATGTAATGAGGATGGTAAAAGAGAGGATGTCTAAGAAATTATGGAAATGAAGCATGTAGTAAAGATCGCAAGGGAAGCCAAGAAAGAGATGGGGAAGCCGATAACAGAAATTGTGCAAGTGATAGAAGAAGAATGGAAGCAATTAAAGGAGGAAGAATTGCTGGAGGAAAGAGGTAGATGGAGGCATTTTACTAAAATTACCCAGCCAAAGGCCACAAACAGTTCATGATGATGTAACTTAGCATGCAATTGGAAAAACAGTGACAAACATTTTGTATAAACACCCTAAGCAAACATAGTTTAGTACACACATGACCTGCATTGGTGGACCTGCAGACAAAGGTGTCAGTGTCATCTAACCTGGTTTGCAGGGAACTAGCAGGTCAGGCTCTTAATCTAAGGTTTATTACAATAGCTTGATAAGAAACACAAATAAGAGTCGAACTTCTGGCCAAGATAATAGTCTGATATAAACACCCTATTGGTGTAGCTTAAGATAAAATGGAAGTTTGATTGTGATTGGGAGAGGCATATTTCTATTTGTTTTTATATGGTGATAAATAGGGACTGGCTCTTGCCTATTTGCCTTTTCTTTTCCTTGATTGTAAAACATTGGCAGTTGAAATAAATATGCATTTTATGTTATTAGGAGTACAGTATTTTAATTTTATAGTGCCTATAATTGCCTCGTCTGTTGGTTTTTGCTTATTTTATGAAGCGCCTTAGTGGGCCTATTTTGCCTTTGGCCTCTCTCTTTATCATACATTATGGCCTTTATACTGAAAGATAGAGTTCAGTTTCTTATAAATTTTAAGTTGTGAGATACTTGTTTGGAGTAGGTTTGAAAATAGACCCTTGTTAAATAGCTTTCAATGTTTGTAAATTGAGTGGAGGATAATGGGAGCAGTGGCAGACATCCTGAGGACAATGGGAGCAGTGGCAGACATCCTGAGAGGACAATGGGAGCAGTGGCAGACATCCTGGGAGGACAATGGGAGCAGTGGCAGACATCCTGAGAGGACAATGGGAGCAGTGGCAGACATCCTGAGGGGACAATGGGAGTAGTGGCAGACATACTGAGAGGACAATGGGAGCAGTGGCAGACATCCTGAGAGGACAATGGGAGCAGTGGCAGACATACTGAGAGGACAATGGGAGCAGTGGCAGACATACTGAGAGGACAATGGGAGCAGTGGCAGACATCCTGAGAGGACAATGGGAGCAGTGGCAGACATCCTGAGAGGACAATGGGAGCAGTGGCAGATATACTGAGAGCAAACGGTATACCGCTGCAGGAGAAAAGTTCAACTTATTAGGAAATGACAAATTTGAGATTTTGTCCCTTGACTTCACATGAAGTAGAGCTGAGCTTTATAAATAATATAAATATTATATCAGAAAATACAACCCATTTCACTACCGAAAATCTAGAAAATGATTGAATAATTATTAACAGCATGTGACTCACTTATGGGATCGAATGGGAAGGTTTCACTCTCGCATTGGACTGGACTGTAGATGAAAGGGCGATCGAGATTCGAATCTTGGTCCAGTGTACAAAGTTCCTTTAAATTTTACCTTCCTAGCCCCTAACATATTAGCGCAATTAGTATAACATATGCATACTACCCGAAAGGGTGGTAAGATGTGGTGCTAAAAAAAACTCGCATCGTTAAATGTTAGTGTATAGTTTTGACTTAGTGCCTTTTCACAAGAGACACTTCCGAGTTTTGAGCCACAATGGGGTTGCAGAAAACATCAATCTTTCACAAAAGCAGCCATGTGAGAGCCCCTTCTTAGCCAAAGGTAAGCGAGCATGTTACTTCAGTGGTATGATAGGTGTGGAAGCTGTAATGATCTGAATGTTGCTACATCAGAGTTGAAACATGAAAGTGCAGGCTGGCCACCTGTGCGAGCAGCTGAATTCCTACATATTCATGTGTCGAGACAGGACTGGACAAGAGTCTTCCACCCACTTCACCCTAGGAGGTCGATAGTGTGTAGCTGGTTTCGACAAACTTTTCTAGACACCTAAATGTTCACACTAGGAAACAAACCTCTGGTACCAACTTGTGCTCAAAATTTCTATTGGTTGAGTTTTGAACTTCCCCGCACATCCTTTACTAAAATGGGGGCCAACTTCTCTTACCTTTGAATGCAGCTTTGTTAAGGTTTCACCTCTCTATTCTGTGCTAAACTGATCAGGTGTCTGTTAAAAGGTCGATGACCCAATATTCTTAAAAATATGTTTACAGAGGTTTAGAAGGACCTTGGGAGCAAGGTGTCTGGTTTTTTCCTCGTGAATGCCAGATGTTTAGCTGATTATGGCATTGGTTAGCTCATAAGTCTAACTTCGGCAAGGGTTTTAATATTCTTTACTTCAAAAATGTCCAAAATAAATATACAGTATTGTTTCTATATTGATTAAGTAAGGTAACTTTAACCTTTGTATAAGAACAAAGAAAATAATTTTCTAAATATAATTCCTAGATTAGTTCAAAAGTTCCAAACATAAATTTAATAAAGTGTTTAATCTGTCCTGTGTGGTAGCAACTAGGAAATAGTTTCATGCACATGTTATTTTTTTGCACTCTGTCTTGCTCAGATGAGCTTAAATATGCATTTTAAATAGGCTAATGGGAGAGAAATGAAGAAGGTGTACAGTAGAAAAAACATTCTCACATTTGTATCAAAGGAAAGTAGGAAACAATTCATGAAAAAACTCCCTCAGTATACACCACCGTGATTCAAAACGTACATAACCCCTCATCCCACCCTTTCACCTGCAAATTAAGACTAAAAACTGTGACATTTAGACCATGTGCACACCAAAGCAGATCCCACTCATGTATGTAAGACCGCGCCCCCAGAGAGAAGAGGCACAGTATTCACGCACGGGTAGATTTACATATGGGCTTAATGAGCTATAGCTCAGGGCGGTAAATTTGTAGAGGGGCAAATTTTGGGTCTCAAATCACAGCTTCCAGCCGACAAGAAATTGTAGAGTATACAGCATTAGTGACTAAGATTTTCTTATCAGCCTCTAGTAAAGATTTTTTTTAAAGTTGACAATAAAATTATGAACTGCCCTTATTACCTTCGCTTTATCAACTATCTTGAAAGCAGACATATTTTATTTCTCAATTTTATCAACTTTTTTGATAAACCAAAGATACTTCTTTTAAAAAATTAACAGAATTATCAAGGGCCTGATCCAATTCTTGAGAAAAGCTGAATGATACTTCCCACTTTAACTTGCATATGGCTGTGATCGTACAAGCCACAGTAAAAGCCACCCATTGCAATTCGTTTAATTTTTTACTTGTTTTTTATTGTCCTTTTAAGTTTTTTTCATTTCTAATAAAAATTTGAATTTTTGCACCATTCAGGTCAAAGGCTTAAGCTCAGGGCATCATGCAAAGGAAATCCACTCCTGACAGTATTTGAACAAAGTTCCTGAAAATCACACTTTGGTCCTACATGTGGTTCAGCAATGAAATGGTTCGATATTCCAACGAAAAGCGTATTTTCCAACGTATTTAATGGCAAGGTTGAGCATACAAACAGAACACCTTCCTTCTCTGAAGTACCAGGTTTAATCTAGGGATAGTGCATTGAGGCTGGTTTTATATTGCTGGTTATCCATCCTTTAATCAAATGCTGCTACAGAAATTATACATTTTTAATGCTACACCCTTTGCTAAGATTGCTACTTATTTTTTGCACCTCGCCTTACTACTCAGCTGGGATAGTTGCATTTAATTACACTAATGCATTAGAGATTAAGGTAATTTTTATAGGAAGTGTACCTGTATTTGAACTAAAGATAGGAAAACAATCTAGGAGAGACAGCCCTTGATACACCTGACCCTGATTACCCTGTCATTTGCAAGCAAAACTATAGACAAGTTTTCACGACTGACTTGGTTACATCTTGGTATTGAGGGTTAATGACCAAGTGGTTCTGACCAAGGTGGAACGGAAAAACAATTTTGAGAGTTTCTCCTTAAACAAAATGACGGTTGGTGTGGAGTAGATCTAACAGCTGGTAGGTGAATTTATGTAGGCCTAACCCTACATGTACTGCAAATCAACAGGAAATGAGCTATTTAATTTTATTCTTGGTTGGATTTGTGCTTATTTTGACTAGTCCTACACACCATGTCAAGCTAAACATATCTTTTCAAAAATAACCTTAATAAAAGATGAGGTATGTAAGAGTAAATATGCCTAAATCATAATAATACTAATACTCTATTTTTTTTATCCAGAGCTAAATGGTTTAAGTACCTACTTACTGTAATATATTTCTAGCTATTATTATTATTATTATTATTAGCATCGCATCTTAGTACCCGTTCAGGTTATACGCACTTACGCTAATGCATAATGGTATGGTGATTGTGAGATGAAATGGAGGACCTGCAGTTAACATGGAGTCCGAACTCCGGTGGAGACCTGGCATTCCACACATTCACAAGTTGTGATTAATAAACTTCTTGTCAAAGGTGAAGGAAGGGTTTTAGCTAGTAATTGCTGTCTATTTTAATTTACAAAAACTTAAAATCCATTGACTACGAAGTTATACTCATTAAAATCTAACATAAGAAGTGATGCTGATTTTAAATTTGCGCACAAATTCTCAGGTCATTGGTCGTAACCATAATGTTTAGTCTGGTCAAGGTAAAAATTACCAAACTGAGCTCTAGTATTGTCTTGGTCATAAACATTTTGTTAACATCCATACCAGGTCAACCGCTAAAACGCTGTAGTCATAAACATCAACACCAGATCAACCGCAAAAGGATTCCTTATATGAATTGAAGTGCTAAACAAGTGTATAAAAGTGCTATTCCCCATTTGAAATAATTATCTTGATAAACCCTAGATCTTCTACAGATCCAAAGTAGTTTATACTGGATGTTATAACAAATGATGTTAGACCTGGTTCCAAATCATGCACATTACTTATAATGCTTACTGGTGTATAAAAGTTTAGAAGTGTGCTATTCACTGTCACAATCACTCAATGAGCAACTGGAAACTTAATATATGGCCATTCATTTTCAAAGTAAGCCATAATGAAATGTGTGTGTGAACTCCGCAAGCAAAACTTTGCACACATGCTTTTGAGCAGATTCAGCAGTCGCCATTGGTGTAGAAAGGTTGGAGTCGGAGGGGGGGGTTCATATATTTTAAAACTTGTATTGGCTAAAGATATAGATTAAAACTTTCCTGCGAGCCCTCTTAGAAAAATGAGCTTTCTACGCCCTTCTAGCTAGTGAACATATTTGGCAGCAGTTGTGAGCTTAGATTTATTTTGTTTTATTACGCTAGGTATCTACAAAGCCTTTGGAATACAACAGACAATTTCCTTTCCTGAGAAAACCTGCTAATATTTGGTACACAGTTTGCCCTGAAATGTAGCAATCATTTCCTTGATGGATTGTACACTTATTTAAGCTAAGCAGAGCTGCATCTAGGGGTGGCAAATGCCCTGGGGCTCATATTCCAGAGGGGGCCACATTTCCCTTATAAATTATTAAATCAAATTAGTTATTATTCTAAATTTCACATCAAATAGTGTACAGCAATTAATAGCAATAAGTATTCTCTTGGTGATAGGATTCCATTCCAGATTACTGAAAACCCTAACTTTAGGTAATTTAAGATTTACGTGAATTCTAGTAATGTGCCACAGTGCAGTAGAATACGCCACCATTGTGCTAATGATGTCTGTTTACAGACACCTGACAGTGTAGTGGTGCAAAGAGAAATATACTTTTGTCAAGCTGGATTGATTGTTTCCATTTAATAAAGTACAGTAATTTTATGGGTTTCATAAAACACGAGAAATTATTAAGTAACGTAAGTTCCGAGTATGTACCAATATCTAACATCTTGATGTTAAAATTGAAAAACCGCCCTGCAAAGATGATAGGAGAGAGTGGGGGAAGTGGAGGAGCCTCACTTTTTTCTTTAGCCCCGGGCCACACATTTTCTTAAAACGGCCATGAAGCTAAGCCATATTAGAAACCAGGACAGAAACAATTTTGGGTGGAGTTTGAGTCAGTAAAAATGTACAGACTCCAACTACGACTTCAAAATAAAAACTTATAGTATTATAAACATAGTTTATACTTTTTTTTATTATTTAGGATCTATATTTGTAATGTGGATTGACAAATTATTTAAATATAAATTCACAATGACAAAGAAGCTTCCCATAAAGTCATTTGTATTGGAGCATTTTAATGCAGTAATTTTTTTTTACTAATTAATATACATTAGCCATTTATGAAAGAGTTGACCAGTAGTAAAATAGAGGAGTCGGAGTCGAAGTTTTGGCATAAAGACTCCACAGCCCTGGTGGAAATGTGCTAGGTAAGCTATTAAATGTAATGATATATAAATAAAGTGATAGTATATGATACATTAAATTACTGAGCTAGCCTACACACAGGGTCAAAACAGTTGTGATGAGAAATACTTGTCAAGATGTGAATTGTTGCCAAATTTTATATTCGAACATTCAAAGAAAAGACTCGATAAAAATATTTTTATTAAAACCATAATGTACAGTTCAAATCATATTTATCTTATAATTAATTAACTAATTTGATAAATTGAGGAGTAAATCGAGGACAAGATCCATCTGGGACATATTTTACTATACTAAAGGTTAGGAAGTAGTCAATAATCTATAACAATCTGAGCAACAGATCTCAAGTATAAATGAAACAATGGGGATGCAAACTAAAGACATCAATTTCGTCTGGTGCACAGGTGGAAAGGTAATTGTTCAAACAAGGTACTGACCAGGTATAGGGGTTTTATTTTCTCCCTCCACACAAATGAGGGTACACTCCCTATAGATAATATTCTAATCCCTACACCATTAGTGTAAACATGTAAAAGCTTGGAGCAGTGGTAAGACACAGTGCAAAAAAAAGCAACGGGAAAGAAAGTTGACTCATTGTCGACTTTCACCAATGAGAGTCCAGGAAAAGATACTGTGAGGTACCAAACACCAATATAAGGCACAGAAAAAGCAGCAAATCTTCTGTTCCAGATATACAGTTATAACTCTTCTGTACTCGCCCCAGTGGCCGAATGGTCTAAGGTGTCATTCTCGTGTTAGACTGGCCTACTGATGAAGGGGATATAGAGGTTCGAATCTCGGTCAGTTCCACTTAGGGTTGTTTTTCTAAATGGTTTCCCGCTCTTTCAACGCAAACATAAATAGATTACCTCTAAAATACTTCCCTCCTAATAGCCAACCCATAAGATTAATTATCATCTATGTGAACAGGTGGTAAGACGAGGTGATAATTTTTTTTTATATACATATATACACTGTACACTATCACGTAAGAAAACAGAAGTAATTCAGACTTTTCTGAGCAGCTTACATATCAATACATCACTAAATATACTTTTAGCAACATCAAACAATGCAAAATATGTATTGAGAGGATAAGGATATATGTTTTCTAGTCATTTTGCAAAATGCCCAATAATGCGAAAACCAAATTTCATGAATGCTAGGGAACCTAGTCTACCCTGTTATTCCCCAAAGTAGAACTCATTATATTAAAATGTTGATACAAAAGTTAACCAAAAATTTCCGATTGTTACAAATATTAATAACTAGTCTTAAACTAAAAATTGTGTTTTTACTGGTGCCATGAACACATCACCTTTCAACCATAAGAGATCCTCTAATTTGAATATCCAAATCTTGTATTTATAGAAATATTTTTTAAATTGATGAATTCATACAAAGATAAAGATTGACCAATAGCATTGACAAAATATTAGTTACAATGACTTTACAATTAAATGATTGTCGAGTCAGCAAGAATTAGGCGCCACAAAAAAAAACCGGCACTTGGTCCCGCTTGAACTTCCTAACTAAACTACTGATGATAAGTTTTAAAACCAAATTCTACGGTGAAACAAAACTTCCACCAGATTCAATAATAGTTTTAGCTGAACTATTTGACATTATTAGAGAAACTATCTATATCTAATGCACACAAATTTTTATCAAAACATTCACATCTAGAGATTCCCTCCATAGTCTACGTGGATCGCGCGCGAAAACTGCAACTACCCACCCTTACCTTTTTCCCACGGTGCTAAATCCTGTTTAATATATTAAATTCTTTATACGAATTATACAACATAAATGGTATTCCTTCGTAACTATCCTGAAAACAATATTGCTTACCAATGTAGCTTCGAAAAGAGCAGTAACCTAAAACTTTAGATTGGGATAAAATACAAGATAAATAAAGGTAAATAAAATAAATTATAACATAAAGTAGATCACTGATTAAATATGTTTTAAAATCTTGAGCCCCAAGAATATAATACTTACAGTATTTTTTAAAATCTCAAAAAGACTACACCAGGAACAGTTTGGTCTCGTACACGAATTCTAGATAGCTTTCTTCATTTAACTATTTGGCGGGAACATATTTCATCAAAAAATTGATCACACTGTTATTAAACATACAAACTAACACACAAACAATGAAGCCAAAGAAATTATGATAAAATACACACATAAATAGGTGATGAGAAGCAGCTAGAGCCGTGCGTCTGAAGAACTTGTCTGAAAGCTTGCCAAGACTCCTGCTGATCGTCTTAACACTAGGGGTGATGGCCTTATGATATGGCGGGTAAGAGGGGGGGAATGTTTTCAATTGAACGCTCTGCTATTGGTTGAGATAAACCGAGGCAAAGTCAACTACAGCTGGCGCTCAGCTGATCGTTGGCACTCCACAAAACTGCGCGCACGCGGGAAAACCAGCATTGATTCAAATGAGACAAAAAATTGTGTTGAGATATTGAGAAATAATATTCAAGTTAAAGGAGAATAATAGTGAATTGGAAGGTGTGTGGTGTATCAAATTGATATAATACGTATGTAATGTACCTTATTTTTATAATTATATCCATATAAATTGTCGTATCTTACTTTTTTTTTAAAATATAATTATTGGGTTTATTTATCTTACTAAATTCCAATAAAGTATGTGTACAACTTCAGGAATAATGGTACGCTAATCACCAAACCTAATAGTGAAAATTCTAGTATTATATTTATTTAATCAGCCTTTACTGTATTTCCCTATATAAACTTTGATATTATTTAAAAATAATTGTTTATTATTTTTACTTTCGGCCCTTCTGAAAGAAGTATTGTGATCGTAAAAAAAATTGAACTCGAGATTTTGATAAATGTCGACGTTTAAAATAAAAGTTTTTTTTGGGCCGTCTGTATCTCGGGCTAGAGCCGAAACCATTCTACCGATAGGGTTAAAACGTGGTATCTAAGGTTTTATAAGGTTCTCCCTAGAAGTTTTTGTTTAGATATCTAACCCCGATAATTTACTGAAATTCAAAATGAGAAGAAAATAAAATCTCTTTTCATGAAATCTGCTTTAAATATTTTTTTATTAAATTTCGTATCGAGGCACTGTTGAACATAACAAACAAAATGGCAACCTTCATTTTCCAATGAAAATGGCTTGGAGGATACTTTAAATAAGAATAAATTTCTCATTTTGATCATATTTCCGAAACTATTTGAGATAGGAAACAAGTTAAACTTGTAAAACTGTAGTAATATTATATTAAAAATAAAAAAGCATGTATTTGAAATAGTATTCTTTAAACAATAGTTTCCAAGTTTTAACAAATATATTATACTTTTTAAGTTTTTGTTTTGGAAATGAAAATTTGTTTGTGTGTTTCTTTGGTGGATAGATATAAATTTTCTCAATATGTTTTAAACGTGTACATTATTTCATTGCTCTTTGGTAGACTGTGATTCTCTTTTTAAAATTGGTGACCTGGAGGTCTAGGGGTAAGGTGTCAGTCTTCTATGCTGGCGGCCGGGGTTCAAGCCTCCGTCCCGGCAAAGATTTATCTGATTACCAAACCCTTCCTTCACCTCTGACAAGACATCTTGTGAATGTGAGGAATGCCAGGCCTCCACCGTGGTTCGGATTCCACGTTAAACTGTAGGTCCTTCATTTCCTCTCACAATCACCCTACCATTACACATTAGCGTAAGTGCGTATAACCCGAACGGGTAGTAAGACGCGGTGATAATAATAATAATAATAATAATAATTGTTAAAATTATTTACCTGCAACAATGTATATTACGAGATTTAAGAAAAATATCTCATTTTAAGGTGAAGGGGCGAGAAAGTCTGTGCGGTGCTAAATATTTTCGTCAACAATCCGATGATTCTCTCAAGAAATCCAAGAGTTTTGGGGGTAAACAAACATAAATCTGCGCAACAAGTTGGTAACGAAAGACGTGACTCGGGACATATCTTATCATGTTATCGTATCTTCTGCGATATGGTCAAATATAAATTAGTTGCTATCTATATATTCTCGCACAATGCGAACAAAACATAGAGATGCTATTTATTTCTAGAGAAATGCTATCAATTATCAACCACCGGCTGTGTAAAGATAAGGCGGTGGCTGGTATTTTTGGCGGTAGCGGGAAAACTTGGGGAGACACGCTTTGTTGCTGGTTGCCAAGGAAAGTAGGGGTGAACCATCTCTCCGGAATTCCGCTCCCCGCTCCTCCTTTGTCCACATCCGTTGCGGCGTGACCCCCACCCGTCTCCCCCCCTTGTAATTACAGAGGCGATACTAATCATTAATATACTCCAAGTTGATTAGGGATCGATTAACCAACAAGTGGGCTGGATTAACAATACAACCTAGATTCTCAAAATACGATGGAACTTTTGTGAAAAGGGGGAAAGGTGTGATTTCCCCTTGACCGTCGAGAACTCACTACGCGCAATACTCTGGTTGGTCGTACGATTCCTATATTTAGATGTCCGTGCTTTCCGTGTCTTACAACCCGTCTGGTTATCCGTATATTTACACTACAGGGGTAAGGGTGAGAAAGGTAGAATCTAGATAAAATGCAGCCCTACCAGAAATAAGCGTGCAGGAAGAGCGAGAAACCATTTAGCATTTTCCCAGAACAGCCCGACTTGAATTCGAACCCCAATCTTTATGTCACGAGCGAATCAGACACCTATTTTCGCGTAGCCACCGAAAGTTGTAATTCGCGGCACAGTTGAAAATGATACAAGGAAGCCTCTTCCAAAATCAGTAAATTAGAAAAATAAATATCAAAATTTAACCATCAACAAGTCAGTCGTCCATATCGGTGGGCGGGTGGAACAAACGCCAGGCTGGCTGGTGACAAGGAGTCTCGGGCTATGAGAGCAGGCTGGTCTCCTGGCGGGTGTTTTTTCCTAAATGGTTTCTAACAGTTTCTCCACCAAAATACTGATACATTTCATATCAGCTCTAGTTTTAATAGTTCTACAAAGAAAAAAAATAACCTACCAATTTAATAAATAGGAGCTATAATTTTAGAGGTTCATATTTGTGTAAACGAACAAGAGCACTCATTTGCAAATACGTTTTGACTATTCAAACATAACAAATGTATTCCGCTCAAGTTATGTTTGTACTAAGCGGCATTACTTATTTCTTAAGAAATTGTTTTTCTATAAATAGCCCTATGTAGTTTCTACAAATTCTGTACCTTTTTGCTCTATGGCAGTAGGGACTCAAAAGTTAATTGCCGCACTTACAAAAGTACTTCACCTATCCCTATCTTGAGCTAGTTTTATCCAGTCCACCTCATTACACCCTATTTCTTTCTTGAGCTAGCTCTAGCCAGTCCACCTCATTACACCCTATTTCTTTCTTGAGCTAGTTCTATCCAGTCCACCTCATTATACCCTGAATTAAAAAGTATTTATTTTTGCTTCTAGTGCAGAAACTATTTGTTTTATAAAATTACTTTTCAAATAAAAGATTTTTATCTTTAATAGTACTACAACTATACAATGGTGAGCTATATCGTATTTCAAATAGTTGCAGAGAAATTATGAAAATTGGAATATATCCTTCAAATAAAGTCAAAGTTAATTTAATGAAAAAATTAGAATTGACATCTTGTTTATAGTGATAAACAGTCAATGTATAGATATAAAATTTAATCAAAATCGTTATAGCGAATTTCGAGAAAATATTTTTTTTTCACTTTTTTCCCTGTTGTAAACTACTCCTAAATTTAGAGTTAGGTATCAAATTCCAAAAAACCCTTGGAGTAATCCTATGAAAACTCCAGATAACAAGTTTTAGTCAAATCGGTAAAAATAGATTCGGTTCTATCCTGAGGTACGGACAGGCAGACAGACAGACGGCATTACGGAAACAACTTCTTTGTTTCAGGATGTCATGAAACATCGACATTTATAAACATCTCGAGCTTTTTTTTTACGATTACAGTACTTTCTCTTAAAGGTGTCGAAGGAAAGTCAAAAACAGTAGTACATGAAAGATCAAACATAATGATAAACAATAGAATGCCTGTCCATACATACAAATAGTGCAGGACAAGCCATCAGTTTGGATTTCCTACGTATTTTTCACAATTATTACATCATTTGGCTCGGTCCAATCTTGTCCTTTGTTTCTATGTCTTTGTAAGGTTCACGGAGTCTATTATTTTTATACTAAAATTAATTTAAACACGAGAATATAGCCGGGTAGTGAATCAAGTTCAATTCATATTTAAGTGTCGGATCATGTGCTTAACATTCCAATGTTTAGTTATGGATTAATTTGCTTTTGTTTTGTAAAAGTGACCAAAAAATTATTTTTAAAGTACAAACCGAAGTCGGATAATGGTAGCGTAACTGATTCAACCAATGTTCAAAAAATCTTGGTATGAACTACTCTAAATAGCTTCTATAGCTATACAATTTTCACAAATTTCCGTGGAAGTATCACTTCAAATAGTTTCTAAAGAAATTTAGTTTTAAAAGAATTCGGGAGAGGATCCCTCACAACTTTTAGAGGCATTCAAATTTCAAAAGGTTTATAGGGGAGAACCACTCCAAATAAAATATAGAAAATTTTAATTTTCAAAAATTTCAGACGAGGGCGCCTCAAATTATCTTCTTAGGGTATACAATTTTACCAAATTTGCTGAGTTAGGGTCCCTAAGTCCTTCTTTGGCTTGGGAGTCAAAGCCTTTAAAAAAAACTTTTATTTGCTAAGAGCGTCTTCTAGACAAATAAGGCTCAGATGCTATTGAAGTCGAGCAGAACAAAGAGAGGGGCGCCCCTGGTACAGGGCCCAGTTTGAGCACCTGGCAGGCCTGCCTCAGTATACTCTGCCAGGATTCGAACCTTGACCTCGTTACCGGGAAACCGTAATATATGAGTTCCACCCATAGGTAAGATCCACCTTATTTTAAAATATTTTTATTTTTTCCTCTCGAACAGTCGTATCTTATTATAATTGCTAAATATATAGAAGATAGGGTGGAACGTGCTATCCTCAGTGGGGGCTGAGAGGTCCGGGGTGTTAGACTCGCACAACACTTACCAGAGAGATCGAACTTCATATCCCGGGCGGGTTCTGGCTGTCTATGTTGTTTCTCAAATATAACTTTCATTGTAATGTGTTCGTTATCTCTCCACGCCGATGGAGGTGCATTTATAATATAGGTATACTACCCTACTCATCCTTATCCATCAGATTAAATACGTTACTAACACTTGTGTTAAACGTGCTATTAAGAAATCTGGGAGCCATTTCATTATGTCCGGAGAAATTTCTACGAATAAACTTTTTTTTAAGTGTAAAACACTATCTTCAGTTCTGGCTTAGTTCAAGAGGTAAAGAAGAGGGAGATAAATGATAGAAAATGCACTCGCATTAGAGTAAATATGATATGAGAAAACATCCACTGGTGAACTCTCTCGGGATTCAAACCTCGACCAGCCTGTCACAAACGATCGGGTTTATTGTTAATCTGGCGCCTTAAAAAGCGTGACCACTTATGTAGGCGAGTAAATTATTAATTAATATGTAGGGTCTACGTTATATATCATAAATGAATGCACGCAAATCAAAATCTTGAAAATCATTTTTGAAACAATTCGGTAATTTGTGTTAGTTGTCTCAGGTAAAGAAGTACCCCTTAGTTGTTATGTTCTGTGCTCCTACTCACCATGTAGCTCAGAAGAAACGCTACAAACTTCTTTTTAAGGCTCTAACACTCGTAAAGAATACAGTTTCACTAGAACATCGAGAGGTATTATTTTGGTATAACAGAGATCCCAGTTCCAGGGGTTAGAGAGATAAGTGATAGTCAGTGGTCAGTGGTCATTGAGTCAGCGCTGTCGTCTTTATAGACAGACACTGTCTGGAAATACGTTTTGTTTAAATGAGTGAGGAATCTCTTATAGTGCGGTCTGTTGGGCGTTTGATATTTCGTATTTGAATACCAGCGTGAAATTTAGCACAGACGGGACACAACTGAAATCATCCTTTAGGGGATGAAGAGGGCCGCAAAAGTCATCAGAAAACTATGTTTTTTGCTTTGTTTTTGAAAACGGCGCGTTTGATCAAAATATGTTTTAAACAAATAATGTTCATCATACAATTAATTAGTCATAGTAAAATAAATAAAAATAATAATAATATGATGAGCCGTTAGGCCTATATATATATATATATATATATATTTTAATGTAAGGAATTGAAAGNTTAATGTAAGGAATTGAAAGTGTTTCAGCCGGGATACAATCTATTCGGTTATCTGGGGCTGCATCAATGTTTTGACACCGCGTCTTACCACTCGTTAGGGTTGTACACTTATGTATTAATTAATGAGGACGGTTATATTTATAGGAAGTGTACCCGCGTTTGAGTGGAAAGCAATTTCGGGGGGGAAAAACCTTAGTACACCCGATCGAGATTAGAACCTCAGTCTCTCCGCCATCGGCAGTCTAGTCTACCACGAGAGTAGTGTCTTATACCATGCGGCCACTGAAGCGGATCACCTATAAAAAATAATACAATAAAGCGTTAAAATAAAATTTAGGAAAACAGTAAAAATTGGACCCATAGAAGTTATAGTTACTCTATTATAGACCAGAAATTTATTTTGTAAATATAAACCTTTAGGGAAAAGGCCCCATTTTTCTAAAACAGTGATCTACTTGTTAAATGGCGGACAGTGATGATCACAACTTTATCGTGTCAGTGTATGAAAGACGTTATTCTCTTGGCCTCCATCTTGAAAGACGTTGGACGCGTGGTACTATAGTGAGATCTTGAAGGGGGTTGTATCCTACCCCAGTTACCCACCCTGGGACACCAGATACTTACCCTCCTTGCGCCGGCAGCTTCAAGCCTGGTTCACACGATACCATGTCCTGCTCACATGACTGCACACGTTTTACTCACAGACTCTTCGCGCCAAACATATGATTGGAAACAATATTTGAATACCAGGGATTGTTTTTTGCCCTTTTTTATGTATAAATATCCATTGAATATATATTTTTTCAAATTGTATATAATATAAGTATTCAACCGATAATTCGCAAAGGCTATGCACGTATATAAAGGACAATTTGTCAATACATCGCCTTGAACAGTCGAGAACCTTCTAAATATTAGGTCCAATATCCTATCTTCTTTGATAACTGTTCAACACCCTGGCTCAGTCGGCAGCGTATCTGTGTACTGAGACCCGGGTTCGATTCCTGGCATCGCTGAAAAAATGTATTATAGGTGAAATGATGTTATTTCTGTTCTAGATTTAAGTTAGCTTTTAAGTCGTGTGCCGATATAATAAGTCGGTTCAGCCAGTACACGTTAAATAGTAAATACCTTAAATTAATGCAGAAATGAACATGTCCCAGGTCCAATATGTTACACACTGTGTGCAGAGAGGGTATTATACAACCTTGTCAAATAAATGGTGTCGTGTGTGCCAGGCTTTATAACCAGGTGGGATAGATTGCCTCCCCTCCCCTCCCCATACCTTTAAAAACTTAACATCACACTTGGAACATCATGACCTGTAGAGTTGCGCACTTCAGCTATAGGGTTGAGGGTGAGTTTTGATGTTCAGAATTCTTACACACAAGTAAGGGTTATTAGTGCTTGACACAATATGTGTAGTGAACTTCAAATTTGTCACTGATGCCTGGTTCACGTGATAAACAAACCAATTACGACCCCACTGAGATTCGAAATAAATTATCTATGCTTTGGCTGGTCATTGTTTGGAGCACCAAATCTTAACGATCTTGAACACAGAAGAGGCCCTTTGGTTAATTATCCGCGAGCTTAAGTCCATCGTGCTAGTATTATATAAATTTAGTTAACTGAGGGGTTAAGATCCTGATATTAGTAGTCTATTATATAATTAACAGGGGGGTTAAGATCCTGATATTAGTAGTCTATTATATAATTAACTGAGGGATTAAGATACTGATATTAGTATAATATAATTAACTGAGGGGTTAAGATACTGATATTAGTGTTATATAATTAACTGAGGTGTTAGATACTAATATAAGTGTTATATAATTAACTGAGGGGTTAAGATCCTGATATTAGTATTATATAATTAACTGAGGGGTTAAGATACTGATATTAGTATTATATAATTAACTGAGGGGTTAAGATACTGATATTAGTATTATATTCCAAGTTTTTTTTAGCACCGCGTCTTAACACCCGTTTATGTTATACGCTTATGTACTTATTTTGATAATGTGTTAGTGGTTAGGAAGGTTTAATTTAGAGTAAGTGTACCCGCTTTTGCATGAAGGGAAAGTGGAAAACAGCTTAGAAAAACCACCCTTAGTACACCCATCCAGGATTGAACCTCAATCGCTACGTCTTTGTCATTCTAGTACATTGTGAGAGTAGCGCCTTAGACCATGCGGCCACCGAAGAGCGTTATACAAAGTTAACGGGTGGTATTTTCTTGGTGTTAGTTTTGGATTCATGGCTAGCTTGGGAATAATTTCGTTGCGCTAGTATCGGATATCCAACTAACTAGAGGCTAAGGTGTTTTTTTAACTATTATTGAATATATTAGTTAAATGGTACATAAATTCTAAGTGCTAATAATGGATTTTCAAAACTTAATATATACTAATCAAAAAATGTAATTTAATTCGTTGTTTGATAGATGCCCTTTGAAATTACATTGCCCTAGAACCCCTAGAACCCCTAGAACCCCAGGAACCCCTTATACTCTGGACGACCTCGCATATTGTTCAACCAAAACCTAACTACGTTACTTTTATGTACGCCTTGTTTGGTGCAAGACGCAACCAGAAACACGTAACTGTAATGTAGGAAGCGCAACCAACAAGTTTTACATTGTAAACCAAATTTAAAGTAAATGTAAAGAAAATAGTAGTTAATTGTTTATTTGGTATAGTTAATATGCTTTATTGTAAGTGGATTTACTTAGAGATAATTATATCCTTTTTTAACTTTAGTAAAATAACGCAGACACTTAAATGAACCCTTATATGTAATCGAGTATTGCTCGTAATAAGACATAGCACATATATAACCAGGCAGATTAACTGTAGAGCCTAGTGTTAAATTCTCCTAAAATAGAAATATTTCTTGCACTATGCTTTATTTCAGTCAATCATATGACATTGATTTCATTGTAAAAAAATATAATTGGGCATATTGAGCTGAGTACCGTAACTACCAGACTGACCCGAAGGAGCGATAATAGCATGGAGGTAGGTCTATTGTTAACAGAACTACTAGTAAGACCGTAGTAACGATAATAACATGGAGGGAGGTCTACTGTTCACAGAACTACTAGTAAGAC
>CABFOW010003226.1:0-30750 GCA_902141385.1 Timema californicum
TTCAATCTCGACGGAGTGTACGTCACATATACACAACGTAACAAAATGTTGTTTGCATCATTCGATTGTGCTTCGTTTGTGCTCAATATGTGCCCAAAAATAAACATTTGTGCTCTAGTATTAGGCATTCTAGAGAACATATAATGTGGCAGGACAGCTTTAGCTCTCTCTATTCCGTAAAATGTAGAAAACTTGAATTCAAGTTGACCCACCATATTTTGAAAGAATCAATGTATAAGACTGTTTGTCTCATTCGATTAGGCTCTCAATGTTCGATGTTTTCTCAAAGGCCTAATTTTACAGCACAAATGTTCATGTTCGGCCACATATGCACAAATGAATGAAAAAAAAAGCAATGGGGTCAACTTTCAAGGAAAAGAAAGATCATTTCAACAAATCTGAAGGAAGTTTCCTTATTTTGACTATTTATTTTAATTACTTCAAAATAATATTATTGAAATGTGCTTATTTTAATTTTGATACAGCTTTCAAATGATTTGACTCTTTTATTCTTCGCTAGATGACTCTGACACACTGATAGATTTATGGTTACCTTGATTTGTCATGTTACGTTTCAAGTATGAATCGGCGAATCCGAAAACAATTTGACGTTATTAATAATATTGCGCGTCCGGGCTACAGCGTTTACAGCCCAGTTTGTGAACAGATTAACCAGTACTAATGTACCGTTGCCCTAGGGACGCCCGAATGTTCTAATCATACATCCGTTTTACCGTGGAGGTTCTTTTCATGTCGCGATGAGATGAGATGATGGTGATAGTGAGTATGAAGGTGTGGAACCAGTGGAAACACTTAAACCTAACTTAAGCCTAACTAACCAAACCCTGGTGACCACCGGGGAAGTTCAGCTTTCGGGGAAAATACCCGAGGTACCAGCCGGGAATCGAACCCGGGACCCATAGACTCATAGCTAGGTGCACTAACCCCAACACCACGGGGGCGGTTAACTTTACGCTAAAATTTATATATATCTCACATGCCAACGTCTAATTCTCCATTTTTTCCAAGCATGGTCAAAGTTTTATACCAAGGCAGTAGTGCCGAATCTTCAGAAGACCAAATAGAGAGCTATCAACAAAGAAAAAAAAAGATTTCCTTAAATGTATCTCCAGTGAATAAAAAAAGATCCTTAAATTTAACTCACATCTGTCAAAATTTAACAAAAACCTCCAACACATCTAAGTGCAGCTGATCAAGGGTTGAACGCTAACCTCTCAGGTTAGCCTGGCGTGCTAACCACTCATTTAGTTATGAAGGTAACGAAGCGGTTACTTTGATCGATCGCAAGGCTCTTGGGTGCAGGAAAAAGGGTTGGTGTGGGGTGGGGTTGGAAGGAGAGATTACGCCCACGTCAGAAGAAACAAAATGGAGGAAATAAATTGGCAGAACCTGGGAGAGAGGAACTTTACAGGCTCTATTTGGATTAGAACCAATCAGAAACGATTGCATCCAACTTAAGGACAAACACTTGCACATACCTGATTTTAGTTTTATTGCCCTGTCTTACTACCCATCCAGACTATGCGCATTTTATTCAAACAAATAGGATTATAAGATAAAGTAGAAGTAATGTGCTCACATTCTCGTAGAGGAAGGATGCGAAAATATTCAAGAAAAAAGCGTTCTCGGTAGAACCGTCTGGGATTCGAGCCCCAATCTCCCTGTTACCGGTAAACTAGACTATATGAACTTTACAAGTTCGCGTGGTCACCAGATTCAGGTAATTGAGTGATTAACGTGCAATGTATTAGAGCATGGTTATATCAGCAACTTAACCTCACTTACAGTAAACACCCGACCCTGGCCTCGGGGATTGTAATATCCAGGTAACAGGACTAGCACACATATAGTTAAGTTATTTGAGGGGAAGTCGGGAATGAAACTAGGTTACTCTATATATGAATACTTTTTTTAAAACAATTTACACGACAAAAAAATACACTCAAAGATACTCTGCAGTGGCCGAACGGTCTATGGGTGTCAGCCTCAAATTGCACTTTACCACCGTTGACGCGGAAGGGTCAAAATTCGTATTCCGGCCGGGTACACTCTGAGAGTTTTACTTTCTTATTTCCAGCAAATGCGGGTGAGTTTACTCTAACATACCCTCGATCAGGTAATCAAGAATATGTGTGTTAAAAGTACTGGTGACTTTAAAGATCACTCTAGCAAAGAGATTAGAAGCAAAGTAGCCTACAGATGTAATTTAACTCCTAGCACTATAATGCCTATGGCTAAGACTTCTCATATGTTTTAGTCTGACACGTTAATCAGTATGTCGTGGGGACAGGCTACAGCAGGGGTGGGTAGCCATTTGGCTTTGGAAGGCCGCATGTCGCTTCACGGAAGGCTTATCCTTATGCACAGCAAATTTTTCGAGCATATGAGAGTGCACCAATCATAGATAAATAGATCGATAAGAGCGTTTTTAACACTATGCTTTAAAAAGATTTTATTTTAATTAATTTCAATCCACGACCTTGAAGAATTGATGCATGTGGCCTTAAGACCGCAAATTCTCCATCGCTGAAATACACCATAAATACCGAAAGCAGTTCTTACTATTCTTCATTCACGGTAGGAATTACTTTATGAAAGATCTTTTTTCCTACTATATAATAGATTTATGGTAGGGAAAAGGCCTTTAAAAAAACAATTCCTACGCTGAACAGACTTTAGGTACTTATTTATTAAGGTAAAATAAAGCAAAGTCATTCAATTAAAGATACATTTTAAATAAAACCATTGAGCTACATTTAAAAAAACTTATTTACCACAGTAAAGTGAGTTATTGAATTTGATAATAGCAACAAAAATGAAATGTTCAAGAGAAGTAAAGTTCACTGTACGCTTCTCGGGCTTCGTGTGCGCCTTTAAGTTACGAGGGCTACTATAGTTTATATACCAGCATGTTGCAGGTTTGCCTATATATATTCCATCAGGCGCTTCCTCGCGGCAGCATGCTAGTAAGCACCCGTTCTGACTAGTCCAATTCTGATAGGAAGAAACTGAATTGACAGTTAAAAAGGTTACCAAAACAATTTTAATATATACATATGTCGAGTAATATGATATTCAACTGTAGGGTTAGATATATATAATACACGTGTCAATAAAATATACCTGATAATATATTTGATCAAATGTTATGTTCACCGCAAAAAATATGTCCTAGAATCATTTTGAGATGGTCTATAATAATTAATGCAAATAACTAAATTCAACATTGAAAAAATTATTTTCTTCTAATTTTGAATAGAAATCTTTTTTCAAACTCTTGAATCTCGAACATATTTCAGGATTCAAGGATTTGAATAAAATATCCCTTCAAAGTATTCAATACTAGCTATGATATTATTCAAGATAAACACACAAATACAAGTAGTTAATTTAATTACCCTACCATCGTAGATCGAATTAAAGTCTTTGCAATTAACTATCACTGACCCTAACGTTAAAATTAACGACAAACCAGCCATCACAAACCAGCATCTCGAAACAAAACCATCGCAACGTCAAATTCTTACTGCCAGCATCTAAAAAATCACACACACCCGCAATTAAGACATAACATTATTTTTAAAAGTAATAAAAGGCTTAAGAAAAGTTAAAATGGCCAAATTCACCTCTGGAATAGACCAAGTGTCCATTTTTTTAAAATAGCAAATGGTTTATATGGATTAATTTACTCTAGACAATTTTTACGCATGTCGAAATTGAAATTAGACATTTGAAGACTAATGTGCTTGCAATCACTATAAATGATATTGATAAGTAAGGTTTAATTACGGTTTTTTGGGAAAGTAACACGCGATGTTTCCAGAAATGAACATCTAGTTCTCAACTCTATTATTCTTAAAACCAAATTCACCCTGTTCACACTTTCTCAAAGTACTATCTATGATACATCTATCTACTCGCTTCAGTGGCCGAATAGTCTAAAGGCCAGTTCACACAGAATGCTAAGCTTAGCTAAGCTATGCTNAAGCTTAGCTAAGCTAAGCTGTACTGTGCTAAGACTTTGTCAGTTTGGTTTCACACTCATTGCTAAACTAAGTAATAGTCCTACTTTTCTCTCCCGAATTAATTGTTGTTTCTTTTTGGTTTGCTCTAGTGAAGTTTAGTTTTGTTGTGCTCCAAAATGTCTTGTTTGAGCTCAGATGATAGTACTGAGGAAGAGAATATGCTGTAGTTTGCAGCCATTTTGGAAGATGAAGAAAATTTAGGAGGTTTGACTTGTTCAATTAACGCTTACATTATAATATAAACACATTTATTAAATATAAAACCTAAATGGAATATTACTTAAATACACGCGAAACAAACTGAAAACCAAACTTCAACAAACACACTGGTTACTTTCACCAAACCAGCATTGTGCCTGTTCAACGAGAAGCCCAAGATGCGTTATGCGCGTGCGCTAAGTAAGATGGCTCAAGATGGGAGATGGAAAAATGCCATGGCCGGCAATCGGAAAAACATAGCGCGGTGTAGCAAGGCATAGCTTAGTTGTTTTTTCCGTGTGACAACACATTTAAATATATGGTCCGCTATTTTTCCAAACGGTTAGCAGAGCGAATCTTAGCTCAGCTCAACTTAGCGTTCTGTCTTCCTGAGACTGTTCTGCTAAAAATGTGAAGATAGGGGTTCAAATCACGGTCGAGTCTACCAAGGGTGATTTTTCCTAAGTAGTTTACCACTCTCCTTCTACGTAAGCATATATAACATCTAAAATCTCTAAAAATAATAATTTTGAAACTTAAAAATCTTCAAGTATTTGGAACATTGGTCCTCATTTGCCCAAAGAACGATTACCCTGGAAGCTAGCAACCAGTCTTACTATTCTTATATCTTATAAGCTAAGGCAGGTATGCCAAACTTGTAGTCTGATCTATAATTATTAGCTAAGCTAAGCTGTACTGTGCTAAGACTTTGTCAGTTTGGTTTCACACTCATTGCTAAACTAAGTAATAGTCCTACTTTTCTCTCCCGAATTAATTGTTGTTTCTTTTTGGTTTGCTCTAGTGAAGTTTAGTTTTGTTGTGCTCCAAAATGTCTTGTTTGAGCTCAGATGATAGTACTGAGGAAGAGAATATGCTGTAGTTTGCAGCCATTTTGGAAGATGAAGAAAATTTAGGAGGTTTGACTTGTTCAATTAACGCTTACATTATAATATAAACACATTTATTAAATATAAAACCTAAATGGAATATTACTTAAATACACGCGAAACAAACTGAAAACCAAACTTCAACAAACACACTGGTTACTTTCACCAAACCAGCATTGTGCCTGTTCAACGAGAAGCCCAAGATGCGTTATGCGCGTGCGCTAAGTAAGATGGCTCAAGATGGGAGATGGAAAAATGCCAT
Organism: Timema californicum; assembly: GCA_902141385.1. Taxonomy (NCBI): domain Eukaryota; kingdom Metazoa; phylum Arthropoda; class Insecta; order Phasmatodea; family Timematidae; genus Timema; species Timema californicum. Next base: position 5,394 of record CABFOW010003226.1, read on the forward strand.
GGCCGGCAATCGGAAAAACATAGCGCGGTGTAGCAAGGCATAGCTTAGTTGTTTTTTCCGTGTGACAACACATTTAAATATATGGTCCGCTATTTTTCCAAACGGTTAGCAGAGCGAATCTTAGCTCAGCTCAACTTAGCGTTCTGTCTTCCTGAGACTGTTCTGCTAAAAATGTGAAGATAGGGGTTCAAATCACGGTCGAGTCTACCAAGGGTGATTTTTCCTAAGTAGTTTACCACTCTCCTTCTACGTAAGCATATATAACATCTAAAATCTCTAAAAATAATAATTTTGAAACTTAAAAATCTTCAAGTATTTGGAACATTGGTCCTCATTTGCCCAAAGAACGATTACCCTGGAAGCTAGCAACCAGTCTTACTATTCTTATATCTTATAAGCTAAGGCAGGTATGCCAAACTTGTAGTCTGATCTATAATTATATGCGGGCCACGGACCTTTTGAATACTTAATATATAATGAGGAACCGCTTCGGTGGCCGCGTGGTCTAACGCGCTAATCTCGTGTTAGACTAGACTGCCGAAGACGGGGAAACCAGGATTCGATCCCACTCGAGTGCACTGAGGTTTTTTCCTATATTGTTTTCACTCTCCCTCCACGCAAATGCACGTGCACTTCTTCTCAATTAAGCCTTTCTAAATCCCTAGCCCTAAAGTGCAATTAATATATAGGCGTATAACCTGAACAGGTAGTAAGGCATGGTGCTAAAAAAAGAAAAGAACATAGAAAGCGGTCTGATTCCTTTTTATAAACGTTAGACAATAAATAATTTGAAAATATGACATATTGAAATTGGGCATTGTTTGGGGAAGTCTAGCAAATGAATTTTCTCTATTCACTCACAAGAGATAGATTTCCAAAAATAATTACATTTGTGCACCCAATTATATGTGTGCAATTTTGAGAGCCCACAAGTGTTTTAACACTTTGTTTTCTCTTATGAACAAACACTCGAGAGATCACAGATTACTGACAAACATGTATAATCAATTAAGTGACTCCATCAGCATTTTTAATATTTATTCAAAAACCTTAAAAAAATAATCTTAAAATCTTATATAAACTTTATTTTATTTTAAAGTATGGATTTTTAAAATTTACTTAAGATGGTGAAAATATTAATTATTTTGAAATGCAGACCCCTCGAAATCAATCAATAAAAAATATATTAGTACGCTTCAGTCCCGATACTGAATATCAGGTACTTGCTATCTAGCATAATAGAGGATGTGAAGAATACATACTTATTAAAATGTACCAGCATTCGCTTGGAAAGCCGATTTTACAATGTAGAAAAAGTTACACCTAGCTCACCCAATCAGATACGGGTCAGGCGTGCCACCACGCAACCTACCTAGCATACCTAGTATGTCACCTATGCATAGTAGAGGTATTAATAAACACTATAAAAAACCTCGCCTGGCATCATAAACGGATGGCAGGACGAACTCTAATACGATATTGTTTTAAGTGTCTCCCAGGGATGGAACCAATCTCCTAATGTTGCACTCGGCCTCGCTGACCATCCGGCCATGGGAGCCTCAACTATAATCAAGAACCGGCTCAGTAGAACCATCACGACTACAAAGAGATGGAAGCGGATCGCCTTGCAGCTCTTCACGGACAACAACCTAACAACAAGGGAGTCATCTTGAATGTCAAGTACGTTTTCCAATCAACGTTGTCATAAGGACTCGACTAGACCGAGGTTCAATCCCTACCATATGCAAATCTTTAAAATTACACGTCCTACAAAATAACTGTTAACGACTTAATCTAGAGCGTAACCCCCCACCCTCACCCCCACCCCCACATTTCCAAGTGCACCAGACCGAAATTTTAAGACCAAATTCTCAGGCGCAGCCAAGTGATAAGAGAATCCAACACCTTAGACCACTCGGTCACTTAAAGTGGTGGTTTTTCCAAATACTGATTTTCCATTCCTTCTTCCTTAGGAGAATGCCGGTGCAGTTACTTTTATTCTCCTAACTTCACCATATATGTATCTTTGAATTGTGCCGTTTGTAACCGTCTTATAATAAAAACCAACCAAATCAAAATCAACTAGCACATAGATCTGCAAAGGGATGTATGGGTGTCCTCCCTTAGCAGACCCACGAGGAGCTGAGGGATGATGGATGAGGCTACTAACTACCAATAGTAAGGAAGAACATCCCTTGAGAGGTTTAGTTCAGTAATTTTGTGACGTAGAGTAGCCAGGGACAATGTACCATTCATTTACCTTGTGAGGTAGCAAGCTTACCTTGCATTATTCTACTATGATATATATCACGATTTTTGGTTGGAAGAACATTTTAGAAAATTCAAACATATTTATTTACGGCCAACATTGATAACATTTTACAGTATTATTTTGATTATTTTATAGGTATTGATAATATTTATCATAAGTGACAGCTGCAGAGAACATGACTTGATGTATGAATATATTAATACCTACCATATACTGTTCTTCCTACCAAAATCAGGATATTTTTTAATCGCTTATAATATAAGGTTATAGTGTCATCTGTCCAGGACGTCAGGCAAACCTCAGAACGTTGTCCATCACTTTCCTTAGCATAAATCGTCTAATTGTTTCTGCCTCATCCTGTATATTAATCCTATATTACTATCTTTTAAAACGGCTGGTTATAAAATATATATTTTATTGGCGTATAATTTGAATAGGTGGTAAGACGCGGTGATTAAATAATGAAATTGTATTCTTTAAATTGAAAAATGACACCTTGACACGGGATACAAGCCCGGGACCAGGTGTCATTTTTCAACTTAAAGAATATGATATTTAGATGCGGCTATAGCCGTAACTAATAAATAAAATAGCTTAGCTATTTAATCCATTATTTTTTCTTTATGGTGAAATAAACCAGTGACGATGTAGGCCCTATCAACTATTGATCAATAAATATAAGCGCGTGTAAAATCCTTAAAACCGTCCTTAAGCAGCAACAACAAAACTATTAAGTTTGACATTTTAAAACTCAAAAGATTTTTTTTTGTGTGAGAGGTAGATTAATGTATTATTTGTATTAATCAATTTTTAAATAACTAAGTTAAAGTCTTTATTTATCTAGGCTGTTTTTATGATAAGCCACTCTAAAATTAGTATATAAGATAGTTAGGAATTTATTTTCAAAAACTACTTTTAAAATAGAAATATTCTTAGGACATACAGGAAAGAAAATCATTAGTGAATTGGACCTAAAATATTAACATATAATTATTTTGAAGACTGTCTTTATTTTTTATCTTGCAGTGCTCATTATGATCTAACATAATATAATTCCATCTATCTAACCTTAATAAAAAAGAATGATAAAAATCACATAATTTAAAGGATAAGTTCCGTTGACCTGACCTACTAAGATTCTTGGTTAATAAAAAAAAGTTCACTGAAAATGTTTTTTTTTCAACTCACCACGCATGTTGCCAACTGAAGCCGATCCACCCGAGACTGGCTGCTTCACGCCTGCCAACACAACGAAACAACCTGTTATTAGTTAGCGTTAGCCCAGTGTGACCAACAAAATATATTAGAGGTGCGCTTTCATAGCAGGCGCGCACAAACAGGGCGGCCAACGGTACCTACTTGACGTGTCTCCCATCTGGCCCGCTAAGTTAGGCCCCAGGGACTCCGGTAACCAGGGGCGTATCTATTACACATTTATGTCAGTGGGGAACGAGACGGAGAGTGGAGGGGTACCAAACTAATATGAAACCACAGGCAATGTATGATGGTCGTGAGCAGTGGTCACCGGGGGGTTTTGGAGGGCAAAGTTGAGGGAGTCTGTTATTGTTATCAATAATTCAACATTACGCCTTTGTCAACGTGCCTACCTTTACGGGTTTTGACCACAGTGATTTTATAAATATTTTACTTTGGGCACTTAAAGTGTACTTTCTAAGTGAAGGCGTATATCAGCACATACTTACAAACTCTATTAGTACCATTTTAAAACAATAATAAATAGCGCCCGATGTGCCCCAGCCACAATTCGACGCAAGTCTGCCCTGCTGTCTCTCCTACGTTGACAGTGCCTCATTGCGCACTTAACCCTTAGCTTGGGATTGTTTGTTTGTGTGTGTAGGGAGGGAGGAGGGAGTGGAAGGATGAATTTACCTCCTTCAGTGACTCGTGCTAAGTGCCCCAACAGGAGATGTAAAAGGATTTATTTTATAAGTTAGGCCAAATCCGCGGCTGTGCGCAGACTTTTCTGACAGTTCAATTTCCAAAAGACGGATAACTAATAAGAAAGCGAGAACTCCCAAGAAATAGCTTTTAATATCCGATAACATTGCGTTCATTTCAGACCGTTCTAATAATAAAGTATTGCTGTCTCAGTAGAGTGCACAGGCGTCAGTCACTTCACTGCTAAAAGACAAGACACATTTGCGTGTAAGCTGAACAGACGCGATCCCCCTCCCCCTTCTAAAAAAAACCTCTCCTGTGGGTTCAAAGAGTTGAGCTATATTCATAGCGTCACTGAGATAATATTTTTAAATAACTAGTTAAAACGTGAAGCAATTCCGAACACCAATGATTATTGTCCAGTTCCATCCAACATATTTTCTTCACAAATAAGAAAACTTATTGAAAGTTTATACATTGTAGATGTGCCTGAAAATTTCAAATTTCAAAGTGGAAGCAGCAATTTCAGTAAACGACACTTTAGATAGCAATTTCTCGAAATCTGCCATACAAATTATATATAAATATAGTATATTATCCTGAAACATTTACTTCGGAGATTATTATATTAGAGTTTACAAAGTTTACACATATAAAGAGTCATATGATAAAATTATAAATTACGTTAGTCGGTGAATGTATTGACGATATGGTTATTCAACGCGTCTCAGTATCCTCCCGGTTTGAACTCATTCTTTAATCACGCTAATCTCCTAGGATGAGGAAAATATTTCAAAAGAAATGTATCCGCGTTTAAATGTAAAGAGAGTGGGAAATTAATAAAGAAGAAAAGCTTCAGGACAGGGATCCCAATGTCATAAAAAAAAAGTGGCTGGGTTCTCTAAATAAAACTAAAGCTGTAGATTTACACAAAACGTCTTAACTTCAGCTGGGTTTTACCCCAAACTTTGTAAAACGGACCAACAAGAAAGTTTACTTATGCGATTGTCCGTCTGAGTAAGACTTGTATCATATATATATATATATATATATATATATATATATATATATATATAAGTAAAGTAACAAACAATGTCAAAATGATATTTAAAGATCTGCCCCAACCTTACACCAATATGCATTAAAGAGCCAAGCTATTATATTTGTTAATTACGGTTACAGCCACATCTAGATTTAAAAAATATTTTTTATATTTGAAAAATAACACCCGGACACGGGAAACGAACCCGGGACCTTTATATGTATGCCAGTACTTTCACCATTGAGCTCCCCAGGAGTCGCCCCATACCTAGGGTCATTCATTCTTCACCCATAATTATGTTAAGGTAGAGTCTGTGACAGATTTGCGGAAATCGCCAGCTACATATAAGTGATAAATTACTAAGATCACGAGCTAACAAATAATGCAGCCATCTTAGACTCGAAAGGACTTATGCTGTTAATGGTACAATGACAAATGTACACGCCATTTGCATTTTATGATGGATCTAGATGTAATATTCTTGGTTATTTAATCGATAGTGATGTGTGGATTCACACAGTTGCTATTGTACATTTGGCAGTATAATGCCTTACCCAAATTGAGGGTGGCTGCGTTATCTGATAGCTCGTGATCTTAAATTAGCACTCATTTGTAGCTGACGATTTCCACACGTCCATCACAAACTCTGCCTTAAATATGAGTGAAGACTGGCCCTGGTTACGGGAAGATTCTTGCAGAGCTCAGTGGTTAGAGCATTGGCATACTAAAAGTCCCGGGTTCGATTCCCGTGTCCAGGTATCATTTTATAATTTAAATAATATCGATACCATTGATCAAACGTTCTAACTGCAGATTATCTAACTCAGTTCTCGGGAGAGGGTTGACCACGTCTTCCTATCCGTCAGGACTATCCGCATTTAACTATTCAAATCGGGTGAGGGGGGAGGAAAGTAGAACTTAAAAAAATACACTTACATTTAAGGTAAGAAGAATGAGAAATAGCTTAGAATTAAAAAAAACAACAATATAACCGGCAGGGATTTAATCGTCAACCTACTCGTCACCAGAAAACCAGACTAGCCGATCTTGACGTGTAGTCACTGTAGCCATCGATGCGGGTAACAAACGCCTTTGTTGCGAACGTTTGTAGCCTTTAGTATAAGGTATAAGTATCCCCGAAATAGACATTACTAACACCGCGTCCTACTACCCGTTCGGGTTATATGCTTATGTACTAATTATGCTAATGGATTTAGAGATTAGGAAGGTTAGGCCTATATTTAGAGGAAGTGTGTCCATATTTGTGTGAGGGAACGTGGAAAACCATATAGGAATAAATACCCTCGGTACACACGACCGAGATTCGAACCTCAATCTCCCCATCATCGGAAGTCTAGTCTACTGCGAGAATAGACAATGCGGCCACCGAAACAGGTTATTTGTTAAATAAAATAATGCAATTTAGGCCTAAAAGAAATTACACGACTCTATAAATACCTTGCAATCACAAGGAACTCATCTTCGAAATAATCAAGGTTCTATCAAAATAGTTATGTTTTATATTTTATAAGAATATTATATTATATCATTTTATAATTTCAGTGCGTAGTCTAGTCCAATACTGTATTTTCATCTATCGTATATATTATACCAATTAAATTGAAGCCACCTTTTCCGGCTCCCTGAAAATGGCAAGGAAAATTGTCCACTTTACTTTAGTATGAATTGTGCGCCGCAGGATATTAAATGATGCCTGAATCTAGATTTTAGACCAGGGACCCATAAAATATATAGAAAAATCTCGGCGAGCCCCTATTTGGTTAACACATAATTATTAGGTTCGACAGGGGCGAATTGTAAAATATAAGCCTACGTGTAAACCAGTAGGGTTAAGTAATAAACTCATGCTTTTCAATAAGAGATTTCAAGATAGTAAATAGAAATAAATAATAAACAAACTACTGTCCTTCGGTACTTGAACTTGGCTTATTAATATTCTTACTAATCTCACTTTTAACATTATTTAAAACACTCTTCTCTTCATCTTCTTCGGAGACACGAACCGCTTAACATATTCCTACATTGTCCAAAAATTATGGGCAGACCAATAAAAATCAAGCTTTTGCGAATTCTCGCGGGACCCCGGACATGATATCACGGAATCCCGGTTGGGAATCACTGATCTAGACCGAGCTTCGCAATACACGCAGGGCAGCCTACTGGAGTCACAGTGTGTGTCGGCTAGTCAGGAACGAGCTCGTTAAGGGGGTAAAAAAATCTAACTCTTTTAGTTGAATTAACAGCTGTATGTTTTGTTCGTTTGTAAATAAAAACACGAGTGCACGCACGCGAACCGACATTAAAGTAAGTCACCAGTAAGGCAAATACTGTTGTTTATATTAACGGCAGAACGAAACGTTTATTTTGCACTACCCGCACAAATGCGTCAGTCTCGTCTTGTATGATTTTATCGGTGACGGGGAGGTCAGTGCCGGAATCACTGCCGGGTGCACTGAGGTAGTTTGTATACGAACGGTTTACAATCGCTCTCAAATCAATTGCAGGTACAATTACTCTAAACTTTCACCTTATTCATCCCTACTCGTTAGTGTAAATATTCGAATAGCTCAGACTGGTGGACATGGTGCACAAAAAACTTAACCCAATAAAACAAGGCAATGTGGGTAAGTTAGAGCGTGAAACTTTATAGTCCTAGATAACAGGAGTATGGTAAAAGTGTCAGACAATATGTTGGCTCAATGTCCACTGTTGTGTTCAGCTTTGAACCGAGAGGTCGGAATTAAAGTTCAAACTCTAGCCAGGTGAACAGGGGAATGACTTGGAACATTGTGATTTTTACAGCGGTTTCAACAACTCTTCCTGTACTCTTAAATTAATTGCACGTGGTTTGTTTATGATAATGTTTTTCAAACTGTGCTCTGCCAAATCTATCTCAAGATCCATGAAACAGTTTTATAATATTTCTCATTTGTTTCTCACACTATAAAATTGCATCAGTAGGTATAAGTAGGAATGATCTTGATTTTTTCAAATCTGAATAAAGGACGCTTTCCAAAAGCGGAGCCAGAACATGTGATATTTTCCGTAATTTTTTATAGGTCTACTTTAATTCTTGTAGAATTTAACTGTTGCTATTACCTGCTTTGGTTGCTGCATGGTCTATCGTGTCACTCTCACAATATACTAGACTGCCAGTGACAGAGAATTTGGGATTTGAATCCCGGTCGGGTGTACTGAGGGGGTGTCCCTAATTGGGTTTACACTCACCTCCAAGCAAATTCAGGTACACTTCCTATAAGTTTAACCTCCCTAATCCCTAATACATAAGTATAGTTAGTTTATAGGCGTATAATCCGAACGGATAGTTAGACGCGATGCTAACATATATATATATATATGTATTTGAAAATAGTTTTGGTTAAAATGTAGCTGTTTTAAGGAAATAATTTTTGTATTTGATTGCGATAATTGGTGTTAAATATTCAATTATAAATTGTTATAAAACTTTTTGTTTTTAGTTTCTATCCCCAACCTTCATGCTAAGTGCAATATGGAGCGATTACGTAACATACGAGACGGCTGACTACTCTAGTGTAGGCGCCAGACTACATACATAGTAAATGGTCACACTAGTTATTATAGTAGGATTCTGGTAGAAAATACCGTATTTGACAGTGCCAGTATTGGCCATAACAGACACACTATTTAACCTATTATCACAGGAGGACTAAGGGGGTACATCGTCAGTACTGGCTATAACAGACCAACTATTTAACCTTCGGTCTAAAGAGTTTGGGAACCCCTGGTTTAGATCATTCGACCCCCCAAGTGTTGTGAGAAACTGCTAACCAAACGTAACGAGCACACTCCTATGCTTCTTAACTCCCAGCAGTAACAACAACGGCAACAAACAAACGGTCCCGCTACCCGCGGAGAGATCAACTGTGAAAAGTGAGTCCAATAATATCGGAACACCCCGTTCCGGACAAACGACTCGGAATCGATAGCTTTTTTTTTCTTTAACAAGAAGCGACCAAGATTGACGAGTTATATTCCTTGCACCCGCCTCGGTGGCGTAGTTAGCTAACGCGCTAGTTTCATGTTGAGCTAGACTTCCGAGGACGGGAAGATCGAGGTTCGAATCTCGGTCTGGTGAACTGGGGTGGTTTTTCCAAAATGGTTTTCCACTCTCCCTCCACGCCAATGCAAGTTCACTTCCTATAAATTCAACCTTCCCATTCCTAACCCATTAGCGTAATTAGTATTTAAGCGGATAGCCCGGTCGGGTAGTAAGAAGTAGTGCTAAGTATTATTATATTCCTTGTGATGACGAACCAGCCTTTGTGGTCAGAGAGAGAATAGTGTGAGGGGTGTTGAACACAAAGAGAATTAATCTGACAATGGTAGGATTCTCGTAACCCCAAAGAAAATATATATTTAAAAAAATTATTTATTGTTATTACATTAGTTTGCTTCTATATACCAATTTTCAGCCTATGAGGTATCAGGTAATTCCCTTGAAGGTAAATACTGTGTATGTAATAATTAATGCCAGAAGCAGTGTTTTCCTAAATATAAGGGTTGATTATTCCTCAACCCTCCATTCGATTTTCTTCCCCAAAGAACTTAAGCTGTATTAAAGTACAAAGTAAAGCTGTGTCAAGTTTAAATTAAATTAGTTAATGGATTAAAATGCTATTTTGAGACATATCCGCCACAGACAAATGCAAATCGGTGGAGTTAAAAGTGAGAAATCGCGTCACTCGTTCAATAAATCAAACCACATGTTTATAATTTTATTTGTTCATACACTCTGACAATATTTGCTATAACGTCTATGCATGCTGGGAGACACGCAAGTTAAAATGTTCCACCACAACTAGTTTTTTCTCTGTCACCAAAGCAAGCGCTGGGCCCCCCAAATCATGGAACCCTGTGCAGCCGCACCGTTTGCACATACCTAAGGGCGCCACTGGGTATTAGAAAGCGATGTAAAAATAATTATTTAGTTCCATCATCCTACTGGATTTGCCCTTGATTTAGAGTGAGTGTGTCCAACTGTTGAAACACGAAGACGCCCCATACTGCCGTTGTTGATGATAAAAGTAATACTAATAATACTAATAATAATAGTTGCCAGTCTGTTCCGAGTCAGTCATCCATCATGCATATGGCCGCCCATATGGACTCGCCAAGGAATGCGGCCAGTCATGAGATTGGCGGGCATGTGTTCTGTCGCCCACTGAGAGGACTGACTGTGTTTACACCGTCATAAAAAGATTAGAGGGACACAAACCCACTTACTCTGTGAAACAGCAGCGACCAGGAGGCGTCTCTTGTACGATGCGCACAGCTCCAGATGACAGATTAAATACCCCAACAACGCGGGAAAATCAATAAACAAATATATTATGTTTTTTAGGTTTGCCTTATAACTATGTTGGGCTAAACTACCAATAAGCATTACTAGCGCTCTAAAACAAATTCCAGTTCAAAATGTTAAAAAATACACTTTCATCTTTTTTGAATTTCGAACTCAATATTTTATTGAATCCTTGGATCACAAGTTTCCTTAAGAATTCGAAAGTTCCATCCCTAATTAAAATAGTGATGACGTAGTGATTGTATTTATGCACGCATTATGACCCATATTTGATTTAATCATTTTCAGAACCAGGAACAAGTATATGGAAAAGAGATAGGTAAGGAAATTACTAAATTAATGTTAAGTAATTAATTAATAGGTTACTATTTTGCCCGGGTTGTAAAACTATGCCTTTATTTTTTAATAATTTGGACGAGTGATGGATAAATACAACATATGTTGTGACTTGGGAGGTCTTACGTCTTTCGGTGAACACACTCTGTTTCCACTGAAAAACATTTTTGAGCAAAGATAAGGCTTCAAAGTAAAGTTATCTTCTTAACAAAGGTTACACCAAGTAGCTATAAAGGGCAGGTTTTGAACCCACGCTTACCGACATTAATCAAGATTTAGGTTACCCCCTACAAAAACATCCTTGAAAACGCAAAGCACGTTTTATGTCATCCCTCTTCCTTTTCACCCCCCCCCCTTTTCTCACGGCCCCCATAAAAAAGTTTGAAATCAATGAGTAAAAAAAACAAACAACAGAGGCAAAGAATCTAACCTATAAAGCACATGAAGATAAGCTTTATATATTGGCTCCTGCCGCTTGAAAATCGAAAGTTTGAAAAGCTAAGACTCACCAGAATAAAGAAAGAAAAAAAGGAAACAAGAGTAAACATCTTGACTTAAGGTGCATCCACACTAGCGCGCAATAATGTCATATGTCCGACGCCTTAGGTCAGTCTGTAATACGCCTGACTATTGAGTTAATGATGTTGGGGTTGATTCACAGAAAGTAGAAAAAACGATCATTGATGAAATTGGGTATTTCCCTTTCATAGTGATGAAATTAATAGCCGAGAGGGCTGGGAAAATTGTAAGGCTAAATAAAATATCCTGGGTAGATTCCCGTCTACCAGTGACATTTTTCAGTTATTTTAAATTGATTTAAATGTGATCCTTTCCATATATATTATAGACATTGCCGTATCTTTAATGATTTGCAACTTGAGCGCTGATATCCATTAGAGATAAATGTGTTGAAGGCTTTATTTGGAGCGCTGTCTCTCATTTTAAATCTCAAAACAAGTTTAGTTACTTAAAAACATTGATTATTCTATGACTCGCAGTGTTGGTATTAATTTATTACTAAAATAATCCCTGTCTTTTCAGGTTTTACAGAAGTACCACTATTCCAAACACTTAGATTAAAAACCACTTCAGTGGCCAATCAGTCTAGGGCGTAACTCTCGTCTTAGACTGACTTGCTGAAGACGGAGATCGAGTTCAAATCCGGGTCGGGTCTACTGAGAGGATTTTATTTTAAATGGTTTCCCATTCTCCTTCCACACAAATGCGGGTAGATTACCTCTAAAAATGCTTCCTTCCTCATCCCTACTCCATAAGAGTAATTATCATGTATATGCGTATAACCTGAAGCACTGATAAAAAAAAAGAACTAAGACTTATTTATTTTTTCAAATAAAGTTTAAAGTAATATGACTTGTAGTTTAAAAGAGAATGATTTGAAATTGAAGGGGGCATATATGCAGTGAGCTAGCAGCCCAAAGTTTCAGCAAATGAGAGTAACAAGAGGAATAATAAGACTCAGTTTTATTCAAAGTGTTTAGTTCTTCAGTTCGCTTTTTCTTATACACAAAGGATAAAAACAAAACTAGCTGTTAAATGTCTCAAATTAAGAAATATTCCAATTTTTGTGTGTGAAATTTCTTGCGTTTTCCTTGTGTTTCTCCAGATAAAAAAAAATAAACATTGTTTTCCCTGTTTCCCAGATGCGTGGCAATCTTATGCATACAGTGTCTAGTATATTTGTTGACGATAAATAAACAAAGCTAAGGGTAGAGACCCACCTTAACACGGATGAAAAAAGGGAAAAGGGAAGGGTTTGGAAGGTAGAAAGTAAACCCTCAAGACAATATTCTTATTAGAACATCAATATTCCAATCCTCTTCTTTACCACAAAAAACTTCCCGTCCTTTTTGCCAAGCCCCAACCTGTCCCCTTAAACCAAGTGCTTATTTTCTCACGAGATAGGTGGCACCACTGCCGGATCACTCTTCACAAACTTTGTCGGCGCTCTCGTAAATAGCTTTTATTTTTTTATTTTCCTTCCGTTTGTCTACCGCTTTCCCTCGTAACGGCCTTACTTTGTTTTATTTTGCTCTGTTATTATACGATTAATACTATCTTAACCTCAGACATCGCCTACCAATTAAACATCGAATCATAGCACCTTAGCTTATAATAATAGAGGACGACATTATAATACATTATTTCCAGTATTGACATCATTTAGCATCGAGTTAAAGTATTTTAAGAATTTTCGCAGATCTAATAAGTTGTTCTATTGAGCACTTTCAATTCAAGGGTTGCTAAACGACTTAATATAAGAGGAAAAGGATGAATAGGGTATTTAAACTGTATTCACTTGTAGAGAGTGGAATGTGAAAATGTGGAAGGAACCCAAGGGGGAGGAGGACATCCAATAATTTTAAGCTAATCAAACATACTTCAAAGACCTGCTGAGCCAATTCTGCCGTCATCACAGATAATAACCTTGAGTTGTTTTTCACTGTTTGTGTTTTTGATTACCTGTGGGTAAATTTACATTTTTGTTTGTTCTTTTACTGCTCGTTCGGGCTATTCGTATCTTACAATAATTAAAAGATTAAATATGAGAAAAGTGATTATTATTATTATTATTATTATTATTAGCACCACGTCTTACTATCCGTTCGGGTTATACGCACTTACGCTAAAGTGTAATGGTAGGGTGATTGTGAGACGGAGGACCTACAGTTTAACGTGGGATCCGAACCACGGTGGAGGCCTGGCATTCTACACATTCACAAATTGTGATTAATACACGTATTGTCAGAGGAGAAGAAATGGTTTGGCAATCAGATAAACCTGTGCCGGAACCGGGGATTGAACCCCTAGACCACCAGGTCACCAAAAAACGTGAATATTAAGGAGGTGTAGCAACATTTGACTATAGGATAAAGCCAGCATAATACTGTCCTGATGTGCGTTTTGGGTTTTTAGAATACGTTACAGATTACTTTATAATCCAAATAAGTGGGCAAAATGAATCTCTTTTGCGGAAGCGCACCTTTGAACACGTCAAAGATCATTAGTGAGCTCCTAGTAAACTCCAAAACCACTTGTAGCCCGACTATTTTGGCATCACGCGAGGCCTATATTTTGAGGATTCTAAACTATATTAATTAGAGTCGACTGGGATTCGTCTCTTTCCCACGACCGCGATTCTGCGCCCGCCTTTAGAGCAGTGTACTGGCAGCAATCAGGCAGCATGACCGGGACGCTCTTCCGCCATCCATGGGAAGCGATTCAATCTCTGAAGAGACGCTAATTAATGCAAATTAACGATACTTGAAATTACTGACTAAGCTAAATCTCGACTGTGGCCAGTCATCACAACAGCTCGTCATGAGTCACACCATAAATACCCTTAATTAGTCACGAGGGGGGAAATAACACCTTACAGGCACCCCAAGAAAAAACATACTATTGACAGTAGCAAACTTTACCAAACACACTTTATAATATATTAATACGTTAAGGCATGTGATCCACAGCTGTCACTTTGATAGGTCATATTAACACATATAAAAAATACTAATAATAAGTAGGTGTGTGAGTAACCTACTAGAACATTCGAGTTTGATTTGAGTTTTAGTATTTATTTTAAGTAGACTAAAATATTTCCCAAAAATTATAAAAATTTGAGTAGGACCTACCCAATTTTCTTAATTTTACCTAGGATTTTTTGAATTTAATTTTATTGTTTCAAGTTTAAGATATTACTTCATAGTCAACCATAAGCTAATATCCTCTTTGGTTTAATTTTTTTTAAATGTAACTTTTACAATGATATTAAATTTAGCTAGAAATTTAATTTTTATGCTCATTCCCTTTTCCACAAAAACCATAATTCTTAAAAAAACAAACATATATATATGTGTGTGTGTGTTTATGGCTTATGCATGTATTTATTACAGAAATAAAATTTAAATATTTGTACAAATATTGTTCTACGTGACCCGAAATCAAATAAAACTAGATATTTTCATTTAAACTCAAAGTGGAAAATGCTTATGCGCACACTCTTACTGATAATAATTAGGAAAAACAATATCAAAGTTGAACGCAATATATATATATATATATGTTTGTTTTAAGTAAAAGTTTATTCATCTCAGAATATTACTATAGCTATGTTAATAGGAAAATAAACTCATACTGTAAGTGGATTTTACTAAAACAATTTATCTACCATTAAAATAAGACGCTGGCCAAAAGTGTGTTTAGTGTGTATTATGGTGGTAAGTAAAGTAGTATTTTTGTTCACATCGCATCTAACTACCTGTCCTGGACAAACACATATCCACACTAATCGGGTAAGGCGAAATTTACCCGAATGACACCTAACATAGGCAGGTAATAAAGCTCAAACCATACGTCGCAAGGGTGTGCGGGTTTCTGTACACCGATTTAAATACCCAGTGGAAACGAGTGGATTGAAACAGTTTCACTATTTTTTTTAAAAAACCACTCACATTGGCTAAACTCGCCCAATTCCACTGTTGTCAAATGAAGAGTGTAAAAAACCACACATAAATACGTTATTTGGTTTGAGCGTAGTTTTGTATCTAGAACTTCGGTAAATCGACCGTCAGATAGGGTCAACGTTTAACGACTAAGTATGAGAAAGACAATTTAAAGGAAGTGTACTTGCATTAACGTGGCTATGGGATTGGATATGGACAGATGTGTATATAATTTTAAATATGGCCCCTAAAATATGCTTGTGGATATTTAAGAAATGATTTGCTTATAAGTAAAGAATAATTTCTACTCAGCTTACAGGCAACTTTTGGATGTGAGATAGTTTGTGCAAGTTATTAGCTGGCGAAAATTCCTATATACACTCCATTCACCCTGTAAGATAGCAATCTTACCTTAAACGCTTCCACTATGGTGTCTCTTAGTGGAATCCAACAAGGAAGTACTTTTACTTTGCAGGATAAACGAAGTGTACTTTCATTATCAACATACCACATATTTCCTCGTCCCACTAAAAATGTAACAAAGATTAAAATACTATGTAGCGAGGAAAGCCGCATCTTACAAGTCTGTTGGCGGTTTACGGCTCAGTTCACGGCTCTTCGCCGGCGTCGTGTCGGTTCCCAATGCTCCGCGACTGTAACTCCGGATTACCCCAGCAGGAGCGTCGCGCGTCCTAGACGCGTGGTGGTTTCAGGATTACTTCAACATCAATAAGTATATTCAAGGCTAAACATTTACGACGCCAAGTTCATGTCAACACGTTTATACTTTGCAGTGAGTGACAACTCTTGCATCTAAACAAGTGGGGAAATACATCACGAGCTGTGTGTTGAGGTTTTCCACCAATTCTCACTACCCGTCCACGTAGGTGGGAATGTAGGGGACATGAGAGAAAAGACCAGTGTTTATGAAGTTTTTAGAGAAAAACATTATTTTTTGGCCAAAATAAGTGAAAAATTACTCCAGTAGAAACATAAAGTTTAATTTTATCCACGTAGTGACCTCAACAGTTGTTGAATAACTTGTCATGAGGATAGCGGCATTAGATGATAAACTTTTTAAATAAAGATAAAAGTGTTCATTAAATTCTAGGCCACCCTTGACAGATATTCAAGAATTGTTGATATCACCATGTGAAGAAAATTATACCCTATGTTTATACTGGAGAAATAGTTTATTTATTTTGGCCAACAAAAAGTTTTGCTATAAAAATCGCAAAAACACAGCCCTTTTCTCACGTTCCCTATAATTCCACCTCAAGAGGGCTGCCTGCCCAGGATCGTAGAGCCTGTGGCGTATTCCTCCTGAAAAGCGACCCGTTTACAACGTTTGGCGCGGTCTTAGGACGTTTCGATTAGGAAGAAAAAAAAAATTCTCCTTCATTTACGCAGATCTAACTTGATCATCAGGTAATTTTTTTAGTGCCATTCAGATGTTGCGCTTAGGTTAAATATTGACAAAAAAAACTTTAACAGTAACCTACAAGAGCTTGATGTTTATTGAAATTAACACAAAACTATTTTCTATGATGCTTTATATTATACTAAGACTCGTGAACGTAGTTAAAAAGTTGAAATTTTCCATTCTTAAAAGTCTCAAAATCCACATATTTTGGTCGATCATTAAGACCTAAATATCCGGGAAAGGAAAAAAGGATAACTGATATAATATATAGGCGTATCTTTGTGAATTTTTATTTATTTAGCACCGCGTCTTATTACCCGTTGGGATTATACGCTTAAGTACTAATTGCACTAATGGATTAGGAATTAGGAAGTTGAATTTAGAGGAGTTAACCCGCATTTGTGTGGAGGGAGAGTAAAAAACCATTTAGGAAAAACCACCCCCAATTCACCCGATAGAGATTCGAACCTCGATCTCCCCGTCCTAGGCAGTCTAGCTCAATACGAAACTAGCGCACCAGCTAACTACGCCACCGAGGCGGGTCTTTGTGAATCGAATGATTTAGTTTAATAAAGGGATCACAACACAATATGTATTAGCATTTGTATTTTCCTCCTCTCCTTTTTGTTCTCCTTATGATAAAGAGCTCCACACAGTATGATTATGAGTCCGTTTCTGGTGTTTATGAATTTATGTTCGATTATTCAAGTGGCTTAATTAGATTAATTAATTCTTAACTGAGTATAATTTAACGTAAATATGGCCGTATGTGATAGGTAGAAGAGTGGTAGGTAGGAAGATAGCACCCTCCGTACACCTAGCCATGATTCGGGCCCCAAACTTCCCAACTTTAAGAAAATATTTAGATGACATGTCCATCGGTGCGGCATACATAAATTAGTAGGTTTTCCCAGCACCACATCTTACTAACCATTCGGGTTACACCCTTTCGTACTAATTATGCTAATGGGCTAGGAATGATAAAGGAAGGATTTAGAGGAAATGTATCCGCATTTGCGTAAAGATGGTGGAGAAACCGTTGAAGAAAAATCACTTTCAGTACACCCAACTGGAAACAAACCACTTTCTCCCATAAATTGGCAGTCTAGTCTATTGCGAGAGTAGCGCCTTAGAGTATAGGGCCACCGAAGCGGGTAATTAGTACTTAACTCGGCTGCTTGCGTTCTAAACTAAACTAAGAACATGGTAGTAAAAACAAACATTTCCCAAAGTTACTAAAACTACTTGTATACATTCATATGTCAAGCCGGGTAATCTAGAGATGTCTCTTTTTTATAGATAGTATCAATACCGATACAATTATTGGTAATATAATGTTGTATCTAGGTTGACCGTAAAAACCAGGATTATATATTAAAAAAACACTATTTCATGTTCGTGTGCATCATTATATATATACACAAGTGCCTGGAATAAACATATCATTCTTTACCAATTTCTAGTTATCTTATTCCAGGCACCATTATATATACATATAATGCATATAATGAAATATATCAGATCAAATTTACCGATAAAATAGATACACAATAATTAGGCTCTAACCAGAAATCCCATCAAAGAAAGATTTTCTGCAGTCTTCACTTGCCAACAGCAGTGAGACAGTTTATTTATTTATATACAGTATATGCCCCACTCCCATCCGCTTCCGCTCTTTGGCTGCACCACTGCTACAAATGACCTTACAAGTACAGTATTTTTACTGATCCGGCAAATGATTAGGTCTATTTGTTTGTTGTTGCTAAGAAGTGAATTGTGAAATGTCCAGGCCTGAGAGAGTTGGCGAGTCATGTCATGTCATGTCATGTAACAGTTGTGCAGATGGTCGGTCTGACCCACCACATGACCACATCTCCGGACTTCACATGACTTGTTGCACAACGTCACCTGTATTTTTCCAAGCTCCATCTGTTTTCAAAAGTTCAATACGAGGCGGATACAAGTCTATCATATAAAGATTCACTTTGTATAGGGTAGGTTAACAAAGGTGAGTTAGATTAGTTAGAATTTGTTTTGAATAGATTGACATGGGGTGAGTAAAGATAAAGGTGTAATCCCCTATTTAAACATCATGCTGGGTTTTTTTTCAGCGCCGCGTCTTACAATACGTTCGGGCTATACGCATATGTACCAATAACATTAATAGTTTAGGAAGGTTTAATTTGGAGGAACTGCACCCACATTTGCGTGTAAAGAAAACGGAAAACCGTTTAGGAAAAACCACCCGACCGGGATCAAACCCCAACCCCCCTGTCTTCAGCATTCTAGTCCAACATGAGAGTGGCGCGTTAGACCACGTGGCCACCGAAGCGGGTACTAGTTTGTTAAGGTGTGGAAAAGATAAACGTGTTTCCCTGGTTAGACTTTCTACTAACTAACTTGAGACGTGTGGAAAGGATAAACGTGTTTCCCTGGTTAGACTTTGTATTAACCAACTTGAGACGTGAGGAAAGAATAAAGCTGTTTCCCTGGTTAGACTTTCTACTAACTAACTTGAGACTGCGTGGAAAGAATAAAGCTGTTTCCCCGGTTAGACTTTGTATTAACTAACTTGAGAAGGTGTGGAAAGAATAAAGCTGTTTCCCTGGTTAGACTTTGTATTAACTAACTTGAGAAGGTGTGGAAAGAATAAAGCTGTTTCCCTGGTTAGACTTTGTATTAACTAACTTGAGAAGGTGTGGAAGGGATAAANTTCCCTGGTTAGACTTTCTACTAACTAACTTGAGACGGTGTGGAAAGGATAACGGTGTTTCCCTAGTTAGAATATGTTAACGCAAGGTGGATCACAGATGATATAGGCGTAGAATGCAACAATTAAAAAAAAAAGTCATTTGTGATTGAATTATTGTAAGTTGTGGATATCCCTGATGGATGTTAAAACACATAGCACTAAATAAACTTTTATAAAGATCCGGTGAATCTATAATATACTCAGAAATTTTGATTTTATGGAATGTTTGGAAACCTATATATTATTATTGTTTATAGTTTTACATCTCTAATTTTTTATTCCTCAAGGAAATAAAACAATATTTTTAAATTCCTATTATACACAAATAAATTATTTTTTTATCTGTGGATTAAATTATTTTTTAATATTTAACGTATTTTAATAGTCTGCCTAGTTAGTAATCATTATTTTATTGAATTAAGACGCGTACCGTACTAATAATAGTACCAGCAGCAAACAAATAAATAACCTATTTCTTTTTTCTTGAAAAGGAACTTGACAAAATCGTTTCCCTTCAAATCAGTGACGTCATAAAAGGGCGACAAAATTTCCTCTCTGGGTAATGGAAAGTGGAACGGGGTTTGGGACAGGGGGAGAATGAAAACTGAGGAGTTCTCTAACGCATTTAGAAATGTAGTAAGAATTTCCTAGCTTTCTCCCTTACATTACTCGTTCCATACTTTCCTCTAGCTAGGAAACCATTATAACTCAATTTTGAGAGTTAAGTGACGTTGTCGTAGAACTCTATTTCGACCTCGTGTCAGCCGCACCGTGGTGACAAGTACATTCACCTACAAAAGTGAACTCAGAAGTAGCGGGACGCAGACTGTTGCAAAAGGAACCTAGCTTTTTTTTTAGGCGCCAGTATTAGAGACGTAAATTATTTAAGCATTATAAGGTAAAAGAATGATAGTTAAATGTACCTGATTTTTTTTATAGTGATGGAGAGCTACAATAAAAAATGCACCCAGATGAGGATCGAAACCAGCTTCTCTATCTCACCAAAGCATATCTAGCTGATGGCGCTAATTTAAAATATACCTAGGGAATATTCTCACCCCAGAGCGTGACATTTACCTAAATTTAGGTCATAATTACAATAACCTTGTTTGACAGCTCGAACGAAGACTTAATAAATAAATAAATTACTCACCGCATCGGTGGGCACGCGGACTAAGACGTCAATCTCATCTGGCCTGATATACCAGTGTCATCACTGTGTATAAATATACGGACAACCCGGACGGGTAGTAGGACGCGGTGCATACACACACATTTTGTACGTTCAACACAAGGCAAAAGATTGAGAAGGGTTCCTTAGAAGATTGTACCTGCAAGATCTTGAATAAAGGATGGGAAGGCCACGGTGCAAACTGGCCCAGCTTCGAGCCTCGACCTCTCCCGTCACCGGTAATTCAATCTAATGCGATCTTGATGGCTTAAACAGTATGATCAGCTGTTCAGGTCTAATATAATGTTATGTATTTATACGCCAAGCCAAATGTTCTCCAGGCGTCAATTTTTACATAGGAGCGTAAATTTTTTTGACAGTTTTACGCTAAACATCTATTGTCCATGTTGGCTTCTCTGTATTTTGTTTATCTTGTAAAAGTTTCTTGCCATGGTTATTGGACTATACTTATCAACAATTAAACATGTAGGCTTACACTCGTAAACTAGAGTATAACGTTAATTCATTGTGAGCTCGTTTAAAATCGATCTGTTTTATTTTCTCATAACGAAAACATATTGTATTCGTGAACCTTTTTCAACTTCGAGACTACGATAGATCTTGACGTTTTATTTATATGCCCCTTGTAACGGGGGAAGAATTCTGTAGACTGAAATATGAACTGTTCAAATGTTCTTGTATATTATAACTGCTAGGCACTTGCAAACCTGAAAACTTGCAAACAATAAATTTATGTGTTTCAAAAATATTAATAATTAACAAAATAAACCTATTTAGCACCACGTCTTACTACCAGTTCGGATTATACGCTTAAGTACTAATTACGATAATGGGCAAGGGATTGGAAAGATTGAATTTAGAGGAATTGAACCCACATTTGCGTGGAGGGAGAATGGAAAACCATTTAGGTAAAAACCCCTTCAGTTCACTCGACCTAGATTCGAACCTTGATCTCACCCTCTTAGGCAGTCTGGCTTAACACGAAACTAGCGCGTTAGCCATTTATGCCACCGAGGCGGGTGTGAAAAATAAACAATGGTAAACAAATATACTATAGATGAAATGGTTGGGAGCTAAAAGCCTAAAACCCTGACCACTTTACACCCCGAACTGGAAAAGTGGGTCGTACAGTTCTGTTAGTAGCTGGAGCATACGGCCGAAACGGTTTGATGGATTTTGTTTAAACTTGGTGTCCACATGGTACGTGGTCATACCTAGAGGGCACGTCATAATTTTTATTCTAGCTCTAAAATTAAGGATAGTTTAGTAATAAGCTATTTTTGGAAACTCTCCAATATAGCTATCTGGAGAGTGCTTTACATGATAAATAACAAAATGCACAATCCGTTTGTACTAAAAGGTAGTGTTAACACGCTTACCTTGGCGGATCATAGTAGGCTATGGTCCTAACCTATAAGCTACGCCATAGTGGAACAATGTATGGTAAGCTTGCTATCTCTCAGGGTAAACGAAGTTTACTAGTATTTTAAAGGAAAATTTATACATGAGAGAGTATGTACTATTTTGTCGTAAATTATCATTTATTTCTAAAACCTACAAAAAATATGAATACTCATGTAAAGGGAAGTTATATCTGTGGCTGTGTCCATTATACTTTTAGTACATTATACATAATACATTTAGTGTGTCTGGTGCATCACTGTTAGTAAAAATTAACAAACCAGTAATTATCATCCTTTCTTTTTTTTATGACAGGGACTGTACTGATAAATAACGTGATCGGCTCATAGCCACCATCCAAAAGGGAAGTTGCGGTGATCAGAACATAATCTTCAAGCTTATACTCAGGGTAAACGAAGGTTACTAGTATTTTAAAGGAAAATTTATACATGAGAGAGTATGTACTATTTTGTCGTAAATTATCATTTATTTCTAAAATCTACAAAAAATATGAATACTCATGTAAAGGGAAGTTATATCTGTGGCTGTGTCCATTATACTTTTAGTACATTATACATTATACATTTAGTGTGTCTGGTGCCTCACTGTTAGTAAAAATTAACAAACCAGTAATTATCTTCCTTTCTTTTTTTATTACAGGAACCGTACTGATAAATAACGTGATCGGCTCATAGCCACCATCCAAAAGGGAAGTTGCGGTGATCAGAACATAATCTTCAAGCTTATAACAACAAATTACGACCAAGCTATGATTTGCATTTCCTCAAAACCCATGCAGCCATTCGCTTTGAACTGATATATTAGACTTTTAAGGGTGGGTCAATTAGCTTCCGAGAGCTCACTATGCCTTCAGGGAAATGTGGGTATATTTCATCTACTTTTCTCTTAAACATCCCTAACCTGTTAGTGCGGATATCCAGGGATGGGTAGTATGTAAGATGCGGAGAAAAAATATAGGATAAATAAGTTAGCGATTTAATTTTATGACATGCGTCTTACACAGTACACAGGAAGACCAACATGACTTTTAGGAAAATTTCTGGTATTTACCTAGAAAGAGGATGGATAGACAACAATATGAGGAGGGGGAAAGAAACCATAAACACGGGAATCTCAACATTCAGACTCAGAGGTGAGCATGAAACAGCCCTTCTTGAGCTTGCTGTCGTATGAAACAGCCCCTGCCAATATTTGTGACTTAACGAGTCAGAGGGAAGAAGATGAAGACGAAAAGCTGTAAATTAAATAAATAAATGCCCTAGAATTCCCTTGAAGAGAAATTAGTAAAAAACAGTGGCGGAGGCGGGGGAAGGGGCAGATTAGTGTTATCCTCAACTCACCTGTCTAGGTAATGAGCCAAATCTCCCAAATCCAAGCCTAATATATCATCATGTTCCCTTTGATTATTTAGAGGTAATTGAAAGTTTTTCCTTGTGCTCTTAAGAGCTGATTGACATTTAAGTAACAAACGATGTGAGTTCAAAACTAATTCAGATTGCCAATATACCAATGAAAATTGTTATATCGCGAATGGTGTAGTCATGCCCACCGCTGGGAGCGTTACAATCACTTCTAATAAGCTACAGTACATAGCCTGTCGACAAGTAACGGAGTTGATTGGTGGAAACAGGGTACTAACAATACAGTCATTAGTGGGCGCTATCAGATAAAACAGCCGTGCGCTGACGAATCACAGGATCAAACGCATGCCTATTCGTTAATCCACGGCCTCATAGCGTTCAATAGAACGGAGCGTCTGACAGCTTAATGATTGGACACAAAGGCGAGACACTCGGACTCGGGAGAAGAACCCGGGACATTCGTCGCCCATGTTCTACCATCAAGTAATCCAGAGATGTCCTTATTCCTAGGTCATTCTTTTGATCTCACAACGGCTCCAAGCAAGAGAAACACACAGAGATGCAAGATGGAAAATTTCCTCTTGATTTTCCCTGTTTTAAAAAAATCAATAAAAAAATCTAGGTGTTTGAATGAATTTCAATAAACCAAGAACAGTGATTCCAATTCTATTCTCAAACTCACGTATCAACTAGAGTGCTTGGTGGTAGAATGTGTCACCAACGTCGGATCTGTTGTATACTAGATATGTTAATACTCTTCAATATTATAACCAAAGTATTTAGGAATACACCCCCTTCCCCTGGGATTTAATGATCCAATTTTTTTTTACCGAAAATGTTCGTCTTGAGTGGCCAATATTTGTTTGGATTTTATTTCCAGTTTATCATCAATATTTCACTTTTAGGTTGACTTTAGTTTATGCTAACACATTTTTACCCCCACCCCCACTCATCCACCAATACATTATTGTATTGATTTATGCATATATGCAATAGGTCCTAGATACCACTCCCTACCCTTTTGTACCATCTTCACCTAATTAGTAGGTCGCAAGCCTACACTGCGAAAAATTTTACTATTAAAATTTAATGGAAAATGTTCATCCCTACATACACCCTTCCCACTTCAGTGGTCATATGATCATTGGCAATGTTTCCCAAACTGTGATGCGTGAAAGAGTTACGGGGGTATGCGACATACCAAGTTTAATAATTTATCATAACATGTGTTTTTATAATAGCATGTCTAAGATGTATGATAAACCAATATACGTAGATTTTGAAGGGCTGTCAGACTTTCAAAAGCCTTTCTTCCCCTCTGTTACAGCTTAGTTTAGCTTACCATTAAAGTTTTATTAAAATTTGGGACGACCATTTATACGAGTACTTTACAAGACAACAAGCATTTGTTTAGTTTTTTATGAAGAGCTGGAATAGGTAGGCCTATGTTGATTAGGCCGTGGCCCTGAAAGGGGCGTACGACTGGTAAAAGTTTTGAAAAATACTGGTCTAAGGCATAACTCTCGCAATGAATTGGAGTGACGATGCCGGGGGATCAGGGTTCAAATTCCGGACGGGTGTAATGAGGCTGGTTTTCCAATTTCCCTCCCCACCAATGGTGGTACACTTCCTCTATATTCAAACTTATCCATCCCTTATACATTAGCGTAACTAGTACTTATGCGTATATCCCGAACGGTTATTAAGACCAGCATACACACAAAAATGGGCATACAATCCGTGAAATCACGACGCTATCTTGGGGTGACCTGGTGGTCTAGGGGTAAGGTGTCAGACTTCTGTGCTGGCGGCCGGGGTTCAATCCTCGGTCCC